>VWZW01007426.1:1158612-1304729 GCA_013397115.1 Edolisoma coerulescens
CTGACTCCAGATCTGGTGAGCATTAATATGCATCGTGCTAGAATTTCATGAGGCAAGCGAGTTTTGTAGCCCTTGCTCCGGTGGTCCTCTGCTGACAGGATCTCAAGCCGCTATTTGTTATCTTTAGGCCTGATAAGTACATCTGGTTTTGATTCAGGTGGCCGCGAGCTTGTCTCAGAGTTGAAAAGGGTGCTTTGCTCAAATTGAATTTTCTCACAAATTTCAAACTGGGATGAGAACCAGAAGAAGCTGGGCCCTGTCACACAAAACTCCCGTTTTGCTTGCTTGGCCCTTGGGCTCGTAAAAACCTGGCACAAATCAGTTTCACCTGTTTGGCTAAGTGAGTACATGCTAAAAGTAATAAAGCTATTAGTGCAATCAGATATTTCTCTGCATGTGTTCTGATGGAAAAAGAAAAAAAAAAAGAAAAAAAAAGAGAAAGAAAGCGGGGAGGTGAACTCTTCTCAACCCTGCCTGTCACATATCTCCTGTGTCCCTGTAAATTAGTTGCAGAGAGACTGCTGCCAGTTCTCCACGCCCTTCTGCCTGGGCATAGTCTAGGCTGGCACAGAGACCTGGCTGCAAAGATCTGTTCAACTCCATCACCCTCCCTAGAAAGGCACTTGAAGTCACTGTCTGAGGTAAAGAGGGAACCAGACTACTTTTGTCCTTTTCATACTTCCCAGCTCTCTTTGTAGCAATACCAGACTTGTCCCCACTTCCAGACAGCAAAACCCCAGCTGGCTCTCCAGCTTCAGCACCTGGGCATCCTGAGTTCTCCTGCCCCCTGAGATAGTCACTTCCAGCAAGAGGACAGGACTCAGGTAATTAGCTCCTGGGATGTGTTTGAAACAGCACACACTTCTGACACCACTTCCCAGTGCAGTGTATCATCATGTCCTCACAGCCAGTGTCTTTTATGGCTTATGGGAAACACTCTGGTAAACCTAGAGATGAAAGAATTTCAGAGGCTTCTGGCCTCTCACAAAGACCAGTGACATCTCTAATTAACTACGCTCTGGCAACACATTTTACTACCCATAAATTTGTGGCATTCCAGTGCTGTCTCCTGCTCATGTGAGATGCTCTGTGAAACGCTCTGGGAACTTGCTGAGCAGAAGACACCATGAAAGCATACTCCGTGACTCTTCACCTTGTCATTGTCTATGCTCCACTTGAGGAACCTTCAGGACAAAGCATGGAGCACATTTTGTTTGATCTATTATCTATTTTCCAGGTCCCTTTTTTCCATTTTTGCTGTACTTTGCTTTGTCAATCATTTTTCCTTGCAGTAGCATCTCTTATGTCTCATTTTATAAGAAGGTTCACCTGCCATGAAGATTAACAAATTACATATACATTAACAAATAATCCTCACAAAGATATTGTTAAATTGCATCAAAGCAACTCCCTAACCTAGGTCTGAATAAAGAAATAAAAGGATGATACTGTTGGCATTTTTCATAAGTATTTCTCCATATTTTCCAAAAATATAATGATATAAAAATATAAAACATCTGTGTATCTTCTTGCAGAGAAGAGTGTCGTACTTGAGGAAAAAAAATACTGAATTTCCCTTAGAATGTTTTATATGTTAGCAGGTTAAAAAAAAAAAAAAAGAAAAAAGCTGCATGTTCTCTCTCCTAAATGCAACAGAACTGGCTGCTTTCTGATATGAAAGGTCAAGAAAATGCTAACAGCTATGACTACCCATTTCCTCCAGTATTCAACAGCTAATATTTAACACACTAATTCATGTACTCTTTGGGGTTCTCAGAAGAGACACCCTATTTGCATGCTCCATCTGTGCACTGGGCTCTGAGAGGAATTCACTTTTGGAGTGCTATGTAATGAAGACATCACGCCTCGCTATTCCGACTGTTCCCGTGGAGCGAACATTTCTGCACAGCCTGCAAACCTGCGGCTCCCAACTGCATGAGTGAGTTCCCAACAAAGGATGCTGGCATGAACACTGCCCATAAATCAGAGGAGCAGAATGCTAGAGCCAAAGTCTTTCTGTCCATCCAAACCAACTACTTTTGGGAACAATTTCTGTGAGTGTCACGTTCTTAGGCAGGCCAAGGGAGACAGAAAGTCACAGAGTATTTGGGTGTCTCCTTCAGCCACTTCTAGGCCTCTTGGGTGCTTTAGAGCATCTGAAGAACCTCTTCTCATGGTCTTCATGAATTTATGGGGTTCCCTACAGCAGCTTTTGACAAATGGAGACTATGACATCTTTGTGGGATCCTCAGACTCCTAAATGCAATACTATGATATATTTCTGTTGGCATTTGGGGAGAACTGTGGAAATTCATTTTTGTGAGTGTTCTGATAACCAGGAAGATCACAGACCCACCTCATCAGACAAACACACAGACAGAGCTTTCAGAAAATGTCTACCCCATCTCTTCAGGCTACAGCGTTCTTAAAAAAAAAAAACCAAAAAAAAAAAAACCAAAAAAACCCACAAATGCTCCTAGCCACATACCTATGTATGTTGTTGGTGCTGTCACTTTGAGCCTGTCATCAGGCTGATTGAGTCCACAGCATTATGAAGGTCATGGTTCTCCTCCACTTGCCTTCATTTACTTGGCAGGGAGTCACCAAGATCTGGGACACAGAGGCAAGACACAGATGAATATGTGTCCACAGCATGCCCACTTACGACATGTGTCTGGCAACCCTGTTCCCTCCAGTCTGCTCTCTAGCATCCATCACTTTCATTTCCTGCAGATGGGAGTAAGGCACCAGCCACCACAATGGCAAGAATCATGACAGCAATCTTTGTGACTGGCTAGTACAAAACTGATTGCTGATCTCCACACTTGCTGCCTTGAAAACCTCATCCCAGTTGTTCCTCAAACTGCCAGTCCAACTTTCCCAAACTCTAAGCAAATGCAGCTTCTTATCTTTCACCCACTTCTGACATCCTGCCTTGCCTTTGCACCCGACCTACTGAAATTCTCCTCATTCTTGTGGTGTTTCTCTAGGCTGTGAATCACAGAAAAGAATGGGAAAAATCAAAAAAGAAAGCAGTCCTAATTTCTACTGGTGGGATGCTCCCCTCCACCCACACTGGCCTTGTTTAGGTGGCTGTGCACACAGCACAGCCCTTTCTAAGCTGACAAAGTTCACACAGGGTAGCAAAGCCAGCTCACCACAAGGTCACTGTCAAATTAGTATCGGCAGTGTTTCTTGGCCCCTCCGCGTGATCTTTAGGGAACAGACAGATCAAAGGAAAAGTCATTGAGTTTGGGGATTTTTGTCTCCCAAGCCACGGGTACAAGTGTCCCTGGCTGAAGAGCAGCAGGGGGAAGATCAGAGCATCGGTGACCATAGGCAGGCTGAGGAGACAAGGAAAGGATAAAGCCCTGCAAGCAAGTCAGTGCCCCTACACCTGCAGGATGTGGGGATCACGGCAGCAGAGTAACATGGGGTGGCTCATTCAGCCTTCGTGCTGCAGCTGACACAATTCCACTAACCACAATTTGTCACCTGCCTTCCCTCAAAACCATTCTAATGCTCACATCAGTTCAGAACAATTTTTCCTAACTCCTTTCTGTTTTCTCAGCTAAAATATAAGAAAGCAGAATTCATTTAAAAACCAAAATCTCAGTACTTCACTGTTTTTTCAGTAAGCTATTTTACAGTGATGTATGCTTTTCCTCTTTACCTTTCTCATCTTTCTTTCCACCAAATATTTTCCAACAGCCACAGTCTAACAATAAAAGCAAAATATTTAAAGTACCAAGAAAAAAAACCCCAACTCATTTAAACTGGTTGAAATAGATCACATCCGCAGATAGGACCTATAAGCAGTAAGAACATAAAAACTTCAGCAGGAACACATTTTAAAAATTAAGGAGTTGAACAAAACAGGTTGGAATAAAGTCTTTTTTTTAGATGTTCTGTTTTCTAGGTTTTCTCTCTACAAAATATTGTGCTGTTTATCTTTTGCTCTTTATATATCACACAATTTTGTGTGTAATTCTGTAAATTTTGAATATATATATTATTTTGTATATATTACTTTTTATTTTGTATACATTTTTGTTTAATCAAATAGAAACAGGAAAGAAAAAGATCTGGTTTAATACATCAGAAAGATAATGGAAATGGCAGGATACATGATAAATGCAGAAAGAGTGAAAAACATATTTACGTATTCTACAGAGGAATACATGTAGTCAGTAGTATTATACAGATGGTTTTTGAGTAGTTTTAATTCCAGGAAGTGCTTAGAAAATTTACTTTTTTTTTTCCCCCAGAAGTCCACAGAGGTTTTACTTTTCCCCATTTTTTAAAATAGATCTTTAGGGTTAAACACAAACATAATTACTTTTTGAATTAGGATTGGTGTTCAAGTGATTTATAATATTTAAAAGGTGTGAAATAAATCAGAAGTGAGTTTTGGGAAGAAATTATCTATTTGTTCAACACTAGATAGCCAGAAAGTCAGAATATAACTGTTTGTTTACTATACATATCTTTCTGTAGAAAAATGGCAATGAATAATTTAGTATTTCAAAGTTAAACAACACTGTTACAACAAAAAGCATTTATTCAAAAGTCAGCAAATTTTAAGGTGTGACAGAGAAGAAAAAGTAGAAAGAAATGGATTTTAGAATGCGTTTTGTTTGGTTTCTTTAAGAATGGTGCACTCTTGTGGTCTGAGGAATTTCAGGATCTTTCAGTTGATTTAATTTCCTATTTCCTTTTCTCAGACCTCAAATAATCACAAACTGTGATTCAGTATGTATTTTGTTTATGGGTTATGGTACAATATATCATCCTATCACTTATAGAGACTTTAATTAGTATAGATCCCTTTTTCCTCCAAACCAGTCGAGCATCACAAATGTTTGATTTTTGCCATTGACTTGGATAAGATGCACAGCAAATTAGCATCCTTGGTCTCCTAGCTTTGTGCTCAGAAACAGCTAACCTTGCTGTACAGCTCTGTGAAAAAACTCTGCAGACTATTCAGGTATTTAACTGATCCATGTGAATACATTAAATCAGACAATGTTTCTGTGAGATACTGAGCTATTTATCACCATTTTTCATAAAGGGGAGCAGCCTTCTCAACCTGAGAAGCACAAGTGAGAGTGAAACAAGAGTATCTTAACCTCATCTATGTTCTCTGTGAAAGGCATGCAGAAGATGTGGTACAGATACACAAATTTTATCCAGTTCCTAATGCTGATCCCTGCTTTAGTCCGTTCTTCTTGTTGCTTCGACTTAAAATATATATATGTGTGTATTTTTCTCCCTACCCTGTCCTTTGCATCCCATCTCTTCTAGCTGTGCTGAAGTATTCCATGAAAGCATCAACCAAACCCAGGCTCTCTCTTTGGGGACTCCCAGCTTACCTGGAGTAATCTACTCCTGGGTACTGGGTGAGAGATATTTTCCACACTTGGGAATGTGTATCATTCAGAGGAACCATCAAGGAACACCTGCATATTTACCTTGTAAGTTACACCTGAAGGTTTCATTGGTTAGCCTTGGGACTGGCATGCCAATGCAGCTGAGAAGAAAATAATCTCAGAATGTTTTTGTTATCCTATGTGTCAGAATGGTTCATCTTCGCATGAGCAAACCTCTCCCTTGGTGCAATTTCTAGAGGGGCATTGAAAGGCAAAGTGGTATTGGTGAGGGTTTACCTCAAAATACCATGCTGTAAAGTGTTCAGCAGCTGTTCAGCAGCTTCTCCATCTGCCAGGCAGAGGGTGAATGGAGGATTCAGCCTCTCCCAGTCTGAAAACCCCATCTCCACTTTGTAAATCAGGGCACAGGAAAATTTATATATGCCAGATTTAAAGCCAGATGGGAACACCGTTGCCATTTCAGCCTGACCTCATATGTACGTTACAAGACAATCTGCCTCAGCAGTATTATTACAATTAAACAATTACTTTTTTTCATTACACCTTGGACACTCCTCCCTCACCTCCAGAAGAAAGTTGAGCACATTGAAAAAGCTGTTGTTCTCAGAAGCCCTTACACTGAATGCAGAGTAAAGCGTAGTACAGGCCAGAGCCAGTTATAGATGGAGAAGTTTCTTACCAGTCGTGTTCAAACAAAAAATGTTTGCTGAAGTATTTTTTATGGCACTGAGCTCTTTATACTGTTATTTTTGCAATGTCAAAATGCCACAAAAATTAAGCATAGACAGACCAGTAGCGAAAATAGTCTGTGATGTATATACTTTAAAGCAATAAAGAACTCCTTGAAGTTAGAGGTTACTGTGGCCTGAGAATGCCCAAAGACAAAGAAATTGAGGATTTAAAGTTGAAAACTTGGGTCCTAAGAAGGTTTGGTAGATTTTAAATCCAAACCAGTTCCAACCAGATACCAACTAACCAGTCTACAAAAACCTGACTGGCATCTGGGGGCAGCCAGAAGAGGAGTACTCAAATAGTATAATTTGTGCACTATAAACCTGTCTGAGTATTTCTGGCACTATTGTTAAATTAAAGTTATATTAAAATGAAACACTTCACTATTTAGCTTTCTGTCTGCCTGGCAAGTTTTGCAAAATAAATCCAGTTGGAGAAAATTGGCCCATTTAAATTGGTCATTGGATATGGCATTTCTGCACCATCAAGAAAATGGCTGCACATTTTTTTAATTGTTTCCCTTGCATATAATTTTTAAGCAGTCTTATAAAAATGTTTTCCTTGTTTCACTCCCCACTGAATTAAGAATGCAGATGAAAAGTTGCCAGTTGGCCTGTGTGATAGTCATTCCAGCAGGCAGCAGCAAGAAAGTATGAAGTGGTTTTTGGAAGAACTACCTTTCTTTGCAAAATGCACTAGGCTTTGCATAGCTTGAAAGAGATGCCTTTTATTCCCTGCAGACCACTTCCTCCAGCTTGGGAAGAAAGAAGAATTTCCTAACCGGTGCGCATAAAGGATAAACGATACGACATCTTGCATGTACTGCTTGTGATCTGCTTTGCCAGTAAACAAGATTTTGCTATTTCATTGAAATTTAAGTGACTTATATTCTCCAAAAATCTTAGCTGTGCATTAAGACAGAAGTCTCTTGTTGCTGTAGGCATGCATGGTATTTAATTCTCTCCCCATGCTCTCCAAACTCTGCTCGTCTCACCAGCAGACACTCGCACACACATATCCATTAACAAAACGATGATTGCCATGTCATTGCTTGGTTGTAGTCCCTTCTTAGGGGACTGGGGGCAGTCACGGTTTCCTGGAAGACTTCATCATACTGACACACAAAAAAAGGTATGAGATGTATGGAACGCAAGAACAACAACCAAAACACTTTGTGCGGCCAGCTTATCAGATAAAATCTGCATGAAAAGGTGCCAGCGCTTCTGCTCTATCACTGGAAGAGAAAGAAGGGAAATAAATTCCCAGTGGGGCTGCACTTCCTGCTGGTGTCTCTAGAGCTGTTCAAAGTGAACAGATAAGGAGACAGCTATTTTATTGTATTGTATTAAAACCAAATAGTTTTCAAAATGCAAAGTTAAAAAAAAAAAGGTTTGTCAGATGAAACAAGAAAAGAAAAGGATGACCAGAAGTGAGTGGAAGCAGGACAGTGACATGGTGTGACTGAAGGCACCGCCTTTAGAAGGGGGGGGGGTACAGGAGCTCCCTGTCCTGCTCCACCCACCCCCTGCCTGGGGGAGAACTGAGGCTCCCTGGGGCCCCCAGGGCCACCAAACAATTGCTGGTTTGTTGCAGGGAATGGCTGCTCAGGCTGCCAGGCCCAGCTGGATCAACACTCCCTGCTCCCAGACTGGCCTGAGGAGCTCCTCCACTGGGTAACGTCAGGCAAACCTACAGGAAACGTGAATAAATGAAGGTTTTTAGAAAAAAGGAAAAAAAAAAACCCTCACAACTAACTTTCCACTGTGACAAGTGTTACTTGACACTTTCAGCTCTCTGACAGCCCAAAAGACATCCACATTTGGGGACCAAGTCTCAATCCTGACCCCGGCAGAAAAGCAGGGGCCTCAAACTGATTTTTAAGAGACACTACCACATAGGAAAGCTCCCTGCTCTGCCCAGCTCCTCCCCCAGTGAAGTGGATGGATTGGTGGGCACCACACCAGGGTGAGCACAGTGCCTGCCCACAGAGGACACTTCTGTCCCAGGACTCTGCCTTCAGCACATCAGGGCTTTGCTCTGGAGCTCCCAGCCTGTGGGGCACCGTTGGTTTGATCCACATTTCATGAACCTCCACACGGCAGTTGCAAGAGGTTCCACAGAAATACCAGAGAAACCTGGAAAAGACACCTTTTTATAACAATCTTCTCTTGCTTCTGCTTTTGAGGATTAGGTTTCTTTCAGTGTGCTCTAGACTGTGTCATCTGGCAGAAACTGGCTTTATCCAGATCTAATTGTTTTCTCAATTAAACCCAGAGAGAGAGATTTTGCCTCTTGGATTACCAAACTCATTTTAAGAAGCTAATTTAGCGGCTTAATTTAGTGACATTAAAATTAACTTTTTACTCAGTTTTTGCCCCCATGCTGAGTCGTGTAATGAGTAAGTTGCCTCCTGGGAGGAGTAAATTTCTCTCCTGTTTTTCCTTAGTGGGGAAGACACTAGGGAGGAGGGAAGTAAGAGGTGAGTTGAAAAAAAATTAATCTTTTCATCTTTAGACCCTAATTCAGAGAATTAAGACTAGGCTAAGAAAAATAGGGTAATCTTGACACCCCAGCATGCAATCAAGTGCAAGATCTTGCTGCTACCACCAGGCTTCTAGTGCCCAGAGAAAGCTGTGAGGAATAAAACAAGTGGTGAAGGTATCTTTCACCAGTTTGGGAAACATGGGGGCCTGTAACCTTTCTACAGTTAAATTAGGTACACGGAGGCGTGGGCAGCACATTCCCCTCTTTCCTGGCTTCACCTGTGAAGCTGATGGGGCTGTGAAGGTCCACGTGGAGAGGCAGATCCGCTTGCTCCGGGTCGCACCAATGGCCTCCGAATGCCGAAGAATAACATCAGTTAGCTGCCTTGGGCGATTTAGCTTTACCTCTTTCTTCTTTAGGTCCTGTCACCTGTTCTCCTTGCACCAGACCTCTCCTCCATCCCTTACCACTGTTCTCAGAATTGCCAGCTTCCCACACAAGCAGCCAACAGAGAAATCCTGCCCCCAATATCCCTACCAGTGTGGAGAAATCCCATGGCCAACTAGGCATCCTTGCACAAATTCTGCTCCTCCAGACAGGCCTGGTCATTGGTCATATGAAGTTAATAATTTCACTTTACACAATGTCCTGGAAGTTTCCAGTCTCAAGATGATGCTAAGCATCCAAATCTTCTGTTAAACTCTGCTGTGGTGGATGGGTTTTAATGTTTCTGAAAATCAGGGTCTGGGTGAGCCAGGCAGAGGTCTCGGGGAGCAAGCCAAGTGAGCGGAAGAGCCATCTGCTTCTTCACAAAGAGTTTTAAGGGGATTCATTCCGTTATAAGTTACTTTTCTGGATCCAATTTAGATCCCCTTTCTTGTGCTTTTCATAGAAAAATCTGTTGACTGCAACTGAAGTCAAGATGAAATTTGTTTCACAAGAATGTTAAGAACATTGAATAGGGCCTTTTGTTCCCATATTAATTTTTAATTTTTCAAGACATACAGTGACACTTTATAAGCAAATGACAATTCAGCTTTAGAAAAAGCTGGTGAAGGGTTGAAGTGCCAAAAAGATTTGTTGAAATCTCTTAAAGAATGGCAATTCCATTAATAAAACTAACACCTGAGAGCTGAAATGAAGTAATGTGGTTCTATTAGCACTGCTATCAAAGGATCAGTAAACACTCAAGAGACAACTATTCCATAAAGCACACATTGTTCTCCAAGTTCGTAAATAGAAGATTGAATCAATAATGACAGATTGGGCAATGATAATTTTTAAAAATGCAATTCAGAAAGTTTAGATGATAGACTTCCTTCCTTACCTGAATCTTTACACGTATTTTTAAAATATTAAGACTACTTTTACTGCCTGGCTTATAGAACTACTAGCAATTTTGTCTTCCTAAAAAACTTTGCCTTTAAAATATGTGCCTCATCACGTATCCATTTATTCCTCTCTCTGTCATACACAAACATTCCTTTTCACACCTCATCTCTTCCCACAAGCAACCCCTCATTTGTTACTCAGACATTGATATAAAGAACAACAGAGCAACAACAAAGCATTTTCTTGATGTCAAGAGTACAAAGCATTTTAAAAATTCCAACTGAGAAATATAATAAATTTGATCATTTAAATATCCTAATATTTTAGAAATAAAGGCAATTAATTTCAAATTTAAACATAAACCTTATTTCACATCTGAATACTAACTGAAATTGTTAATATTTTCTACCGAACATTTCTTTAAAAGTTGAATAACTCAAAATGAAGCCTTTCAGTAGCTAATCAGTTTTTTTTTTACTAAGATGAAAAGGTAATTGCCTCAAGAAAAATCTGTAAGACTATTCCTTCTTATTTCTGCTTCTCATCCCTGCCTGATCCTACTTAGGACCGGTTGTACTTTTTCTCTAGGCATGCTAGAGAAACGAATACCCATAAATACAAAGTTTAAAATTGAGAGTCTAATGCTCTTTGCTAATTTCAGGCTTCAGTGTGTAGGCTGAGCCCTTTTCATGTTGAGTGCTGCACAGAAAAAAGCTCACAAAAATTTCATCTCCAGTGTGACTCTTCAAAGGAGCCCCAAAATGATTCTGTCCCATAAGTGTGGCTGTCGAATCAGTAGTGGTGGGTTGAGAGGTGCAGTGAGGCCTCTAAAATGCTTTTCAAATATTTTTACAAGAAATGGAGAGATTATGTCCTTGAGAATTCCGTGTGCCTTGCGGAGGGCTCATAAATAAACAGCTCTCAGGATAATGTTTCGCACTTCAGCAAACTCAAGAAAGGAGAACATGTTACTCCAATGATTTCTAAGGAAAAGTGTTCCTTGCAGAGCCCCTTAAAATACAGCAGTGCTTTCTGTCAGGTTTTGCCTCCATATGACTGTGTTTCCTTTGGTGTGGATTAATTATCCGTGTTTTTCTGTCTCTTCAGCCACCCTAGACACATATGTACCTATAATTTGATTACTGAGTTTTCAGTGTTTGCTGGTTCCACCCTCAATCTCCTCCCAAAGTGTTTCTCAAAACCCACAACACTTTTTTTCTGGTTTTTGCTTGGTTTGGGGATTTTTTGGCTTTTTGGGTTTGTGTTTTTTTAAAACATTTCCTGTTTCTCTTGATTTTGAATTTGCAGCTCCATCAGAGTAGCAGAAATATGCACCATAGTCACAGATCACACACACATCTGTTCCCACTGGCTATGAACAAGAATATACCAATGAAAAAGGTCGCTTCACGTTAACTTTTACAGTTTAAGTTTTAACAGTTTAAGCAGCATTTACAGGGAACACCACAGAAAATCCCTACCACAAAATCTGCTGATTGCCTGCTTAGGTTTTGTCTAAACAATTTGATCTATCCAGTAACAAGATAAAAAGGATTTAAGTCTCACCTTGCTCTATAATTACAGAAGATTCTGTGCTGGGCATGATGATTCCGTTCAGTGCAGTGGGGACTCTTCTTAGGGCTCTGAGCTATGAGTTCTGAGTGACTTCTATCAACTTTATCAGATGCTAAATCAGGTTGAAGTTATGAGTCCTGTTTTTCTTCGCTGTATACTGCTGTTCCTAAGTGAGGTTTCCTGACAGCTTCTCAGGTCTTAATTCTGCCTACCTGTGAAACACACAGAAGCAGGCAGTAGGGATCAGCTGGCTTCTCTTTCCCCTTAAGATGAAAAGTAGCAAAAATATGAACATTTCTGACCGAAACCGAATGCTTCATCAATGAACAAGAAAAGTCCACGGCAAATAAATGTGACTACGTGCTGTTTTGTCTTGGTCTTCCTCTTCTGCTGCTTCCAATTTTACCTCCTGGAATTTAAAATCTATTCAAACTATGCTGTCCCATTCCTGTGCCTGTGTCATAGGATGATAAATGCATATTACAAGCAGCTGCTGACTTCTTTAAGGTATAAATTTTTGATTCATACCTATGTTAGTGCAGATATAGCAATCCTAATTAACATGGAACCATAAAGCTATTTATTTGGTTTCTCAGATCATTGGTAAAAACACGATACTTCTTTCATCATTTTCACCTTATCCTGAAAATAATTTTTTTTCACCCTATCAAGATAAAAACTTATTGTGAAACAAATATTTTATTCAAGGCATTTTGTTTTCCTGGATTGCCTTGTGCCAATTGAAATTTAATTTCAGTACAATGTATTTTGAAATAGTTTTATTTTCAGAAGAAAAACTGGGCTGTTTTAGTTCAAGAGTGTCAATCAGTGTTGTAAAGATTCCTCATGTTCTGTAGAGGGTTTTGAGTTTTTTTCCCAGTCAAGCTCCTTCACCAATATCAGGAAACAGACCAAGCACCAAGGATGTGGAACTTGAACACAGAAGTACTTTTAAGTTGCGGTTAAACCATCCTGCAAGATTTTTTGCACTACCCCTGCCTCTATGATTTTTGGTGCATGTGAGCTGAAAGAGGGATATTTGATGGAAGAAAAAATGTTTTGAATTGAAGAACAAAATTACAAAACCACTGGCATCTCAGAGGGACAGAGCAGGCCATTACAGGGATGACCCCAATGACAATGAATTTTAAAGGAGAAATGGTGTTTTTTAGTAAGCTGCCAGCTTGCCTGGCTGTTTTCTAAATGACACCTATATCCATATGTCATTTCACAGAGCTGATAAGGTTGCTTGCAAACACAAGCCTGCAGGAAAATTTGGAAAACCTGCCTGAAACTCCGTTTCTCCCTTAACCTGGACACAGCAGAGGGAGAGGGACATTGGGGATTGGGGAGTGCATGGAGAGGGACACTGGGGATTGGGGAGCGGAGGGAGAGGGGCCCTGGGGATTGCCGCGGTGGCAGATGTCGCTGTCGTTTCTCCCAAGGTATGGAGAAGGCCTGCCGGAGCGGTGGTGGCCTCGGCTGGCTGGCTGACCTCCCCCTGACTCGGGGCAGGCAGAAACAGAAAGATTTTGTGCTCCGGCGGAGCTGGGCCTTCCCGTGACCCAGGCGAAACCCTCCAGCCGCTTTCCCACAACGCCGCGCCGAAGCCTGGCTGCAGCTCTCCGTTTATTTTTTCAGGTGAGTAGAGGCTGTATCAAGTACTGGTTTCTCAGTTGCTTTTAATTAGGCTTCTGGAAGCCGCTCTTTCATCTCAGGCGAAGCCTGCGTCACTTCGCTCCAGCTATTTTCAGTCCTAAAGCCGCGGGTTCGCTTTCATGCGGCTAATTGAAGGCACACGGGAAAGCAGAAAAGGGCTAATCCCAATGATTTGAGGTATTTTATGGTTAGGGTGAAACCGCACGTTTTTCAGCTGCAGAGAACCAGTTTCTCTATTTTAACCTCCCAACTGCTTCCCCGAGGGGAAGGAGGTGGCTCCCAGGGGAAGAGGGCTGTAATGACACAAGGTCCCCACTGGGTCCCACATACTGTCAGGGAAGGGTGAGCAGGTGATGGAGACCTGATGTGCCGTAATAGACTGTTTTGGATTTTAAACTCCTGCCCCTCTGGTCATCTCCTCATCTCCCAGGCTGAAGTCCAACAAATTGCCAACTAAACTTCCAAGGCACAGTGCAGGGGAGATCAAGGCATGTGACTGCCATTAACATCAGCTGGGCTCCTGCAGTGGGAAATGTGTTTGTGAGTTTGAAAATGAAGCAATAAAAGGCATTTCATGAGCTCACAGGAGAGATTCACAATTACTGTCTAGGATTGTCTACTACAATGGCTGTGCCTGGGCATCCATCACTCTGTCCTGCTCAAATCTGCTGCACAACTACACCACCGTGGTGTGCAGAAGGACATCAGGGCTTCACAGCTGCTCTGTGTTGTGGTGTGTTGCTGCATGTGTTGCTGTGTGTGTTGTGTGTTGCTCGTATTCCCTCACTCCTGCCCACCTGCTCCCTCAGGCAGACACCTGCATCCGTACTGCAGCTGCCATGGACTCCTCTGCTGCTGAAGTGCTGCGTGTAGCCCACCTTATGGACAGCTATCATAACAAGATGTCTTCTAATCTCCGTGTTTCTCAACACATGAAGAAATCACTGTAATGACAGCTTTGGAGCTCTGCTTGTGGACACATACGCTTTAGAGGCAACTGGGTGAAAGCTGGTGCAAATTGAGTGAAAATGCCTGTACTGGTAAGAGATTTTATCTGCTGTAAACCCAACCCACGGAGTGATACACCTGAAACAGTTTCTCACACAAACCACTGTTTGCAGTAAGGGTCTGTGACCCCATGACATAGTCACCCCTTTTCTCAATAGTGCTGCTGAAGTGCATGAGAGATTTTGTCAAGTGTTTCTCGTGTAATATCACTGTCTGACACTTAACATCTTACGGAACTTTGAGGCAGATAACCCAGAGCAATCCTCTTGTATTGATTTTTAAACACATACACGTGTGTGTGTATATTGTATATATAAATATATATATAAATACACACACACACACACACACCAGTTTGCAGTCATCTGTTCCTGAATGTGTGGCAGTGTGTTTTGTGCAGCAGTTGAATGAATAGCACAAGCAGAGTTAGGAGCAGGAATCTGTTCACCCCAAAATGTGGCAGTGCTATGAATTTCAAGAGAGAGGATGTATAAAAGTTTGAAGAAATGGCTGTTCCATAGGCCTTTGACAGCTTTTGTCTTTCATATTCTTGAATTTTCTTTTCCTGGCTGGTCGATATAGTGCTCAACACATCAAGCACGTGAGCAGCAGTGAAGAAATGTGATGACCAAAGAGATCAAGGATAACAGTGGTGTGCTGGGCTGTCCAAAGGGCTCCAAGTCTGGTCACATTTCTTCTTCTGGCAGTTCAGAAACCTGTAGGGATTCATTTAAAAAAAAAAAAAAGTTTATGTTCCTTGCACCTTGATTAAGTTATCCAGATGAATGTACTAAGTCTTGCTGCTTGTTTAATTTATCTGTGCACTCCCTACATGTCATAGGACAATTTTCCTCTCCAGAACATGGGTTCAACCTCTTGACTCGTGGTGCTGTATGCCAGTATCTGGTGGAAGTACAGTAGTCTGCTCAGGCATTGGTGGTGGGAATACCCATGGAGCGATGGGTGTGCTCTGGGCTGATATAACCAGCACAACCCCAAAGGATGCAAACGGGTGGATGGTGAAGGGCAGAAAGACAGCAAGGAGGCAGAGGGGTCAGAGTATTAGATGGCAGCAAACACAGTGCTCTATTTTTGGTCTTTTCTTTCTTCTTCTGAACTATAGATTGGGTTAAAAAATGCATTTCTGGGGAAAAAAAAAAGTGCTTATGGGAAGATTTAAAATTCTTAAAGGAGTTTGCCCTGACAGTCTTATAAAGCAATAACTTTGGGAAGCCAGACTTCTCTGTTTGAAGGCTGAAGTGACACCGTGACTTTTCACTCCGAAATGACGTTTTTCACTTCACAGGCAATCTACAGCTTCTAAAGCATTTTAAAGGGATTAAGTAATTTGAAACAGAAAATAAATAATTCCTGTCTTACATTTCAAGAAAATCTGAAAAATTCTGCTTTGGTTTTAACCAAATGTTTTTCCTCTGATAATTCTGTTCAGCAACTGAACTGAAAACCCACTATTCATTCAGTCCCTACACAGGTAATTGCAGTTTGAAAATGTGAAAGGTTACATAAATTATGCTCAACAGTCCTTCTACTTAATTATTTGCTGGCTATTTTCTCATAGCTTCAAAGCACAAGTGACTCTATAAGCAGGATTTGAACGATGTGAAGGTACAGAGCTAGCTTACAGTGGTTATGGCTTCATATTTTGCATATGGAGCCATTATTCCAACTAATAGATCACCACCGAGAGAAGCCATTTAAAATATCTTTATGGCCTATATCCTGACAGGGAAGGAGTTGTAAAAAGGTCATAAACTGTGCCAAGAACCATAAAAAGAAGTTGGTGTTCTGCATTACAAGAAATGCAAGATAAGGTACTTGCACGTTCCAGGCATGGTGGGTGGGTGGGCAGGGGGCCTAACAATATCCAGATGGGCCCTGGCGCAGGGACTGCAGGAAGGCTCTGCAGAGCCGACCCTTCTCATCTGCCATTTCTTACCCACGTCACTGCCTCCTCTCCCCTGGGTTGCAGCCTTTGCCTTGTGCAGCCTGCATGCTCTTAGCCCCTGCTGGGCTTTCTGCCTTGTGTCCTTCGACCTCCTCCTCTGGTGCCTGGGCTTCTCCTTCACCACTCCCAACTAGCCCGAAGGCTGTACCTTCCTGGGCCTCGCCCCTCTGGCCGTGCTGTGCTACAAAACTCAGCACAACCTCAGTGAGCCTTGTCAGAGCAGGTGCCTGCTGTCTCAGGGATTCCTTCAGGGTTGGGATATGGGCACAGGAAGAAAAATGGGTTATCTGGTTCTGCAGGAGTCTCCAGTGTCCAGTCTTGGCCCCTGACAGCAGGGGGGTTGGGGATTCAGTAACTCTGTCTAAATCTTTTGCCCACATCCTCTCCCAGTTTCCCCAGGGAGCCTTTAATGAAGAGCGTGGTGGCTGGGGGCTGAATGGGGCTTGTCTGCTGTCCACAGATTTCCAGGCAGGACACACTTATGTCCCTGTAGGATTTAGCTCTTATGCATACTATCATGTGCATTCCTACTTTGAATCCTGCGCTCTCTCCTTCAAAGAGAATCTTAATTTTGAGTTTCTGAGCTGAATAACATTTGGATGTTTTGAGAAAGCCTCAGTTCCCTTAAAATTATTTTTTATTTCCCTGAAGGAATATGCTTTTTCCTGTCTTCTTTACTAAATCTATGAAAAAAAAAAAGCCTGCAAAGGAGCAGATCCCCATTTATGCTATGCCTATTTTATCTTATGCTAACATATAAATATATATATATATATATAAAAACACACACATATATATATATGAATTATATCCATAGATCAACCACATGCAGAGTAAGTTGGGTCCCAGTTTCTTTTGAGGTATCACAACTGTGGAAAAGAGTATTAGTGCAAATAAGAAACAGACTGTAACAACCAAATGCTTGGGCACTAATTAAGTCTCTGGCAAAAGTCTCCCATTGCCTTCACTGAGAATTTCCGCACATGAGAACAGAGTGGATGCTGTATTCCAGTTTTCATAACCTTTGTACATGCTCATGGTCACTTACGGAGATGCTTAGTCACACTGGGATGAATGTGATGAGTGACTGCTCCTCTATCTTGCTGTAGGTTGCACAGTCCACTCCTGAGCCAAGCCCCAAAGACCTTTAACTCAGAAAGAACATTTCCATGACTGGGTACGCTCAGGGCTTCCCTGACAAGTTTGGCCTTCTATAGATAGCTACAGCAGAGCTCTGATTATAGCTGCGTTTGCATAACTCCTGCAACTAAAATTCTCTGAATCCAAAGCGTCAGCATTATGCCATGATTTGCTGGCGTATCACACGTTAACCCTCTGCTACAGAGACTCACGAACCCACTTGTGCTGAGTAATCACTCCCTTTCAGTCTCTTCCCTTGCACCGCTCCTTGCCAGACTCCAGTAGGGATGGCTTAGCCAGCACCAGACTCTGCAGGAGAGCAGGAGCCTCAATACCAGCATTTGTTTCTGACAGACCTCAGCCAATGCACCTCTCTTTTTCCATCAGGAGGGAAAAACATACTTTACCTTTTCTAGTTCTGCTCCCTGCTATGCTGCCTTATGAGCTCTTTGTCTGGCCTATATATTATACAGCTATCATCCTCATGTAATGGCTCTAATGAAACCAGGGTCAGCCAGACGAAGCCAATCCAGGGATTTAGGTTCGTTATGGTACGGGGTCGCCTGGAGCCTCTCCTTTCACTTGCAGCAGAGATGGCCAGAAAATTCCCTCACTCCAGTAAAGGTGGTCATTGTAGCCAGAACAACACCCTTTCTCCAAATGCACACCAAGCACAAAGAGCCTTGCCCATTTCACCTGTGAAGTGGATCTTGGCCAATCCAACTGGATTGGTGCCTACAGAAAACACAGCCAGGGCAGGTGATGCCCCCTCACCAACTTACCCCAGAGGCTGAAAGGTTAAAGCACTCACTGAGGAGACCTGGGAGACCCTGGTTCAGATCTTTCCTCTGTCTGCAGTAATTTGAACCTGCATAAATAGCCAGTGTGCCAGAAGGAAAGTGAGTGATAGTGTCACAGACCACACACAAAGCCTCCCCTTGGGACGAATGATGCAGGTCTCCGTATTCCCACAAAAATGCTTTGACCTCTAGACTTCACCTTCTCCAGTCTAGTGAAGAGTTATTACCAACAAAGCAAAACAGCTTCACTGGTGGGAAAGGCTGGGCCTGGGACACCCGTGTACAGCCTGCTCGTGACTCAAATACACCTTCATGGGAGGTACATTCAGATGCCCTCAAACAGAAGCAAGAATTAAGCTAAGATCTGACACACCCCAGAGTACTCTTCAGCGATGCTGTCTGTACCTCCAGGCCATGTCTAGGACACTCATCACAACTTCTTATGTCAAGGATGCCCATAAAAGTCCTGTAACAAATGCCCTGGCTTACCAGCCCTTATCTGCCCAACAACCCTTACAGCTGTAAGAAAATTCCAGCTTAGGTAGCTGTGGTCAGACCTGCAAATCTCAAACTGAGGAACATGCTTTTCTAGCGTGCATGAAATGTAAATGTTACTGTCCTGAACACCATGGCAAGGAAATCTTTTCAAGGATCCTTTGGGTGTGCCAAGATCACAGAAGGAAACCCAGTTTCTGCAATGTCCTCTTACAGGAGAGGGAGGATGAAGTAGAAAGGTGGAGCCATGCACATTTCTGATCTTCTTCAAATTTTCCTTTTATGTGTGTGATCCCAGAGACACTGTTACCCCAGTCTGAGTCTTCTGTGCATGCCTGTGCACAGGTGCTCCCAAAGGTTCATCGTGTCCCAAGTAGATACATCCAGCTATATCCATTTTGTGTGAACATCCAGCACCTCCTGGTGAGGGGCAGGTATAAATACAGATATAATCCTTCTTGATTCTGAGGAGACCTCTGTAGTTTAAGGGTGTTTGTGCATAATTTCACAGAATAATGTGAAATAACAAGCAAATTCCCACATGAGAAAAGCTAACCTGAGTGAACTTCAACAAACTGAAACCCAAAGGCTTTGGTTTTACTCGGAATGTTGCTCCTAAAAAGCTTTTGTGTTCACTGTTCCTGGTAAGCAAGGTAGCTCTCAGCAAACAGAAGAGGTTCATGGTTTCCCTGAGCTAATCAGCCGCTGTGAGTTCCAACCTCAGAATCCTTTATTTGCTTCTAATTTAGCTATGATACCTTCAGAGCAAGAAGATTGCATCAGCAAGAGAAGAACTGATACTTCATTTTTTACCCCTCATCTAGGGGGCAGGCTCTAAAGAACTGATTCTTAGGCCAGACTTCCTGGAGCATGGTTCCAGAGACTGCAGTCAGTGAAAAAAGGGATCAAGCAAACATGGAGAAGAAGCTCTAGGACCAATCCATCAAGTCAGAAGTCACAGTTGTTCCAGTGACTACATTTGCGCTCTCCAGATGGAAGCACATTCCTGTGCAGCAAGATGTGGGAGCAAACAAAGCAACTGCGTCTTGTTCCTGACTTCATACATGCACACAATCCCTGAAGAGAGTGCCGATGTCAAATATATGGGTAAAACAGCGCCCTAATATACAGTGTTGCTGAGGCAACTCAGAGTCCTGGGAAATTAGATTGCGGATCAGCAGTAACAGGGTGTTAAACTTCTTGGTCATGGAGAGTTAATCTAATGTCTCATCAGTAATTCGTAACTACTTTCTATTCCTGATAATATTCCTGAGACTTCGTGCCCCTCCAGAAGAATGACCTGTGGTCTCTTCTGGTTCCTACATCACCAACAAAAATTCTAGGTTCAGTCAAAAAGACCCAACTGCTCCTTCACGTTATATTTGGAACTGGAGGATGTAACAGAAACAGTGCAGAATTTGATTTTCAAAATCTGTACAATTAATAATGTCTCTGAAACCAGCAAGAGCTTAGTTTGAATTTTTAGATCTAAAGGTGGAGCTAGAGCAAATTAACTTCCTATTTGTTCATCAATACACTTAATTCCACATTTATTTCAGCTTTCAGGGTACAAAGCCATGTCTTCCTTGTCAGAGTATAAATGTGCTGTCCAAATCCTTAGAAACATGCCTTTTCTTTTACTGTCACCCCAGTGCATTAAATAACAGTTTTCAGGCAGAGAGCGTGCCATAAAATACAGCATTCTCTTCTGCTAAATACTTCGGTGATTATCTCAGATCTAAAAGCAGCTTTGGCTTCAACCTTTGGTTATAGACTGCTCTCTATTGCTTCTGTGTTGTAGAAACAACATTTGCCCTGTTCCCTTGATAAATTGTTTTCTGTAGTTTTGTCCTACTGCATTTTATCCTTTTGCTACAGAGTTGGCAGAAATGACTGAGGAAGGAACATTTCTTAAGAGCTTCTTACATGATAGACTTTGAAAATAAGCCTTCACACGCTGCCAAGATTGGAAGGTAAGGAGAGAAAGGGCATGTTTTGGGCAAGCTCCTTCAGCTGGATGGGAATATTTTGTGGTAAACTGTCATTTTAATCTGAGGTATTTTAGGCCAGACAGCTACAGTTGCTGTCAATGAGAAAAGCTCCTCATTTCTGCTGGTCTTGCAACTTTGGAAAACATGTATTTGCTGCTGCCAGTAAGGCCAAGGGTTCTTCCAGAGGGCACTGCTGATCTAGAGGGCAAAGCTATATATAATATTTTTTGGAAGGTCATGATATGTTGGTCCTAAGGGAACCCAAGCATCCAGGAAAGATTGAAGTTAGAAATGTGGGTGGAAGCTTTGCAGCCCACAGATATTTCTAAGTCCAAACGACATCCTGAGGAAGTGAGTCTGGAAAGGGGCTTTCTCATGCTGTTCTCTTTCCCAGCTATTAACAGCATTATGTGCTTCACAGTACCATTCATGCACCAGAAATGCAGTCACTTATCAGAGATGAAGGCTATTTAATCTATTAAGGAATGCAGCCTTTGGATTAATGCACAGCATGCTGCTGATACTCCCTCTCCAAACATAATGTATTGCAGCCATAAATGGTGAAATTGGACAGGACAGATTGAGACTTGCTGCCTAACTCCTGCCAGAGGGGTTTGAGGTTTGTGTAGCCACCCGCCCTGCAAAGAGCGTCCTTGGCCCCTCAGATGTTTTAGGCACAGTTGGAGCAGTCAGACCTTGAAAGAAATAGTCTGTTTGCTAGAGGTGCTGATCAAATCTGGCACTTGGAATGATATGCAAATGTACAAGGAATATGCTTTGGTGGCGTCCTGTGTGTGTCATTTATGAACTTATCTTTTGAATTTTGACCCAAGCCTATGCTGCTAGAAATTGGGCTGCCCAAAATACATGTTAATAAGCTGCCTGGAACAACAACATTGCCTTCATTTGACTCTGGTGGAAATTTCTTTGGGACTCTATTTCTTTAGTCAACCCCAGGCTGTCCAAATGACAACATCTCTGTCATTGTTCCAGATATCCTGAAAGTGGATATCATTTACAGTTTTTGTATGTTAGTGTCTCATCTCTCTGCCCAACAGGGAGGTGAATGAATAGTTGAAAGCAACAAAATGAGGGAAAACGCAAAAATAGCATCTGCAGCAGAAAGAGTGATGAAACACATGCGTACTCTTTTTTTAAAGTCACTGTGTTGGGAGGGGTCTGTAGCTATGCAGTTGGAGTCTGCAGAGGACTGGACCCATCACTATGAGGAAAACATGGCTAGCACGTGTTCTACCTGGAAGACTTGGAATTACTTCAGATTAAGAGATTCAGAGCCAGAAAACCTGGTGAATAAAGGACAGGTTAGAAGGAAAGGGTTGGGTTGATAGTGGCAGCTGTGGTAAGGTGCTCAGACATCTACAAAGCCGAGTCTTTTTGGAGCCTGGGTAACACCTAACAATCATAATTCACTGCTGACAGCCTCATTAGAAAGGGGAAGGACTTAAGAAAATTGGAAAATAAACTGTCGCTCCTCCATTTTAGAGATCTCCAAAGCTGAGATGAAGCCTCTTGATAGGGCAGATGTTTATAATGCTACGTGTGTTTTATTAAGATTTTTTCAGTACTTACATTTTTTACAACAGGGATGTTTCTTCAAAGAAAGGACCACCAACTATCTGCAAATGACTTAGTAACCTGCAAAAAAATTGCCATTTCAGAAACTCTTACAGGAATAGCACAGATTCTCTGAAATCACAAAGAGAAACTCTGCATCAGAACAGTGTCTTGTCACTACAGATCCTGTGCGACAAGTAGCTCACTTGGCTGCTACAGATTTTAAAATGTTCTGAGCATTTATTGTGTATCTTTTCAAAGGTTATCCAGCTGGTGCATTAACACTTCACATTTCTTTAGCTGTGCTATTCTCCTGCCTGTTGAGGTCCATCCTTCTGTTATACTATGGTAACATCTGCTGGTGGGAAAACTCTCTACTACAGTAAATGATTCTCAAATACCAAGCAACCACTAAGCAACTTCTAGAGTCAGTTTAGAAAGCTACTTTAAAAAGTAGTTCTAAGAAATGCTTTTAGGTAGTGTGGATTTCAAACAAAAAAAAAATTAGTTCAGATCATACAAATAAACAACGGGGTAGGAAGGTCAGTATGTTCCAGCAGAGGAGGGGAATTTATTTCCCCAGCCTCAGAGTTACAATAATATTCAGGGTTCCAAGGATTTTTTCTGATCAAATATTAAAACTCTCCTCTCTACAAAGCAGGGTAGGCAATTTTTTTTTTTTTAATAATGTACAGGAGCAAGGCCAGAGAGGAAAAGAGAATGGCATGTTAGTGCTGGAGTTGGGTGTCAGGAAATTTATATCGGGACATGTGATTTTCTGTTTCTTACAAATGTGCCATTCTAGAAAGTGATGCTCACAGAAACCATTTTGTGGATTATAAGTGTGTCGGTATGAAACCCAGATTTCTTACATCTAAAATTCAGAGATATGTCTGAATTAGGACATGAAGGACTGTGTTCAGGTCAGGTACCTTTGCAATCATGAATACACCAAACTGTGTAAAAATAGGGAGACCATGAATCTTCTGTCACTGTACCTTATGCCAAGCCAAGGAGTGCACCTAGGAACAAACCTGCGTGGAGGAGAAGTGATCTCTGGTCATTATGCAGACCCCTCCATCAGGCATGGGGTGGCTGGGCTGGAGACCAGTTTCTTCAGCTTGTCTTTGCTCAGGCTGTTCTGGCAGCAAAACTGATGTGACATCAAAGGGCTCTTCCACACATCAGCACCTGCAGCTCTTAATGCAATGGGGATTATTTCTTTTCTTCCCCTCTGGATCAGACCCTCCATGCCTCTGGTGCTTCCCAAAGTCACTAGGGGATTATTTCCTGCTGCCTCCAGCAAGTTTTAAACGAAGTGGAAAAAGAAGGAAAGCAGTTTTCCATGCTGCAGAAATGACAAAGGGAGCAGCTCTCCCATGTGCCCAAGGGCTCGGATTGTAAAGACTGATTTGGTGCTATCTCCCAGCCACAGGTGTGGGTGGTTTTTTAGCAGAGAGGTGAGGCAGAGGGAACTCAACAAACTCATCTGACTTCCCTTAGTTCAAACACTTCTTGTCGGGACTTACTGAGGGAAAATAAGTATTAAAAGAGCAAAAGCAGGAAAGGGCCATTTGGCTTATCTTGTTCACTTCCTGAAATCCAAACAAACTTTCGAAAAAATCCATATCACACCCTATCCATTCACCCTGTTTCCCTGAACTGAGGATGGGAGAGTCTAGACAAATCTGGGTTTTGGAAAACCTTTGGAACTTTTTGGAAAATACGTTCCAAATGTTTTGTTAAAGGCTGCGAACATGTTGGAAAACACTTGCTGGGGGGGTTTTTTGGATTATTTATTTGTTTTCACTCTAAGCACCATTGCCAAGAGCACAGAGAGAGAGGCTGGGAGGTCTGAGCCGACAAGTGATTACTCACACGAGGCAGTCTAAGTGACTTCCCTGGGACACCATTTGCCAGCAGTGACTCAGCCAGTACCACCAAAAGTGAGGAGCCAGCCCCAGTCGTTTGTGGCAGCTCTGCTGGCCCTTCCATGTCAGGTGCTTCACAAGAGCTCCTGCCCTTATAACTCTCACTCCAAGTTCAGGAGCATGGTGTTCCGGTGTTTACTCACCTGGCTGTGCCCTGTGGCTTCTCATTTACCGTGAAGTTCATCTATGTGGCTTCACTTTTTGGCAGGAGAGGTCTGGTCCCTGGGGTGAGAAGCAGCAGCTCCTATGTCTGGCTTGCACTGCCTGGAAGCCAGGTCTGCAGGCATACACAGGTACTTCATTTCAAACGAGATGCCTCAAAACCTGTGTGAACCTGGGATTTACTCTCTGGTGACCCAGGGTGCATTTTAATTAGTGGATGGCAGTTTCTAGACCAGTGAGAGTCCAGTTCTTCTTTACAAATCCGATTAAACAACAACAAGACAAAAAAANCAGAGTTATCCACCACAATATTGGAGAGGTGAATTTCCTCAGAGTATATGCCCAGCCCCTCTCCCTGTTCACTTCTCTGGCCTGCTGTGGTTGCCAACTAATAAATACATTCTCCTATTCTTGAATTCCACTCTTCACAAATATTCTGTTCTTTCTCATGTCCTGATGGCAGAAACGTGCCAGAATGAGCCAGTTTTGTTGGGTGGCCTGGAAAACTTGTGGCTGCTAACTTTATGCCATAAAATAGAAGCAATCAGGGGAGTCTCTTCAGTACATGGAGATTTAATTGACAGTTCAGGGAGCTAAGTGATTCAAGTTGGGAGCCTTCATCACAGATTTGACTTCTTAATGTCTTAAGCCTTTATTGTAAGAACCAGGGAATGATCATGTTCAATCCTAGATGGTTTAGGTGCTTTATCTAATCAGTCTTTTTGCTTAAACACAACAAAAATGAATAGGAGGATTTCAGAACACTATTACTCCTTGTGTCAACTTTTTAGTTTTATTTTAAACACTTGCAAATCTTGATGCTGTTGAACATTTTTTGACCAGCTTCATAAAGTAATTCACAACTTGAAAAAAACTGTCAGAAAAAACTCCTGAGGCAATATATCTGGGAGACCACCAGGATTTAAGGGAAAGTGTCACCAAGAAGGTAATATGAAGGAAGTTTTGAGCAGTTTCCAGTTAATATGAAAATCAACAATCATAACAGCACATTGTGAGACCCTGAAGTAGCCCAACTCCTTCTTCTACATTATTTAGCAGAGGTTAGATGGCTTTGGGGAAAAGTTAGCTCACACGTTCCCCTGGAATACAGGCTGGGCTTTGGAAAGTGTGGGAAATGCATGTAAATGTTTTTCACACACTTCAGCATATTTTACATTTAGAAGTGGAAGAAGAGAGAGTGAAACCAGGGTGGTTAAATAGGTTTTGGTGGATCTGCGCTTCTCAGATATCCAAAACCAAGACATCCTGGGGAACTTAGAAGGAATCTCTTTCTCCAATGAAACAAGGACTAATATCCAGTTTGGCCATACAAAGTAACAAGTTTGGCTAATCGCCCGAAAGTTTTGATTAAACTGTTAATAAATTAAGCCTAAAGAGCAGCCAAAAATCACATCTCGCTGCTAAAATTCATATTTGACTGAAAAATCCTGTGGTTTGACAGAGGAAGGAATGTTGTGCCAATTTAATGTTGTTCTTTGGATTGACACTTAATTGTCTCTTCAGGAGAGGTTCTTCTGTCACCTGTCCCTTGCTGGGGCAGAGTGGAGGAGGGGGGCAGAGACCTCCCCGTCCTCCCCCCAGCCCCCTACCAGGCTCAGGCCCTCCACTTTTTGCATTAGCAAGCTACAGCCCCGAGTGGACCATGCCTCATTTCAGACAGAGGAAGACAAATCCAAGGCTCTCAGCCAGTTTCTAGGGATTAGCAGGCATAAATAGCCCTGGAAATGCCTGAAGCTCAACTGACTCCTAAAAAGGAACAAAAAAATGCAATCAAAGCCCCAACCCACCCTGTAAATTGCAGCACTAGCACAGAACTTACTTAAAGTTTCAAATTTGTGGTCCTCGTGTTTAAAAAGAGGTCTTCCACTGAGCAAAAAATATAGGAGATGTTTTTCACATCTTGTAATACATTCTTGAGAGGAACAGAGATAGGATTATACAACAGAGCAGTCCAATACAAACTGTGGTCTCCAAAAAATCGAATCCTCAAACCTTGCACTGTGGGCCTTTCCTCTTTCCTGACCAAAAACCCCTTTAGATGGATTAGCTTCTGAATGCCCTTCATCTGGTAACAGAGATTTGGTCAGGTAGAGCTCACTGAGTACCACAGAGACAGAGGTGCCTTTTGACAGTTTAAAAAAGAGGTGGGTGGGGGAAAAGGGACAAACCCAGTTTTTGAAAGTTGGCAGAGGCAACCTGCCCCCTTCTGTAGACCACCACTTTTCACCTCTGAGCCAATCCTCTTGCACAAATATGATCAACCAAAAAAAAGGTCAGGCTGGGAGAGCTTTAACTTTGTGACAAAGGGACACACTGGCGTTATGTTTTGCTGTTTTCTTTGGTTTCTCTGTTGAGAGGGTGGGTTATTTTGTTCCTCCTAGTCCGAGCTCCAGTGATTCATCCATCTCCCAATGTTGACATTTTAACCCGATACAAATCCCCCTGCCTAGCTTTCTGTCTTTTCCATTTTCAGTTCAGATTTCCCTTGTGGACTTGCAATTCGCTCTCAGATCATTAATATCCTTTGCTGGCAAATCCCTCTCTATGTACGGAGCAAGAGCGCTTGCTGCCAACTGATCTTCCTTCACCTTTTACTTCCAGTGAGGAATGTAACCTCAGCTGCCTTTCAACATTTCCAGCTTCTATTTTTCTACCTATCGTTCCTAGTTGCATAATGGACACTTTACCTCAGTTATCAAGGTTCTTTATTACTGCTCACTCACTGCTGATGTTTGTCTGTAACCTCACTTTTCTAGAGGGTTGGCAGACAGGAGGCAAGACAGACTCAGGCCGCTGAGCACAGGCTTTTTTGAGGATCCAGGATGTGGCATAAGCCAAGAAAGCTCCCCCTCCTTCTGAAGAAATACAGACAGGGGGGAAAAGGAAAAAAAATGAAGCAGCAAGCAACTCTCAAGACCAATTTAAGCAGAATGAATGGGTCTTTGTTCTCTAGGGCAGGGTTTGCATTTATATTTGCTGTGTTAGCCACGGTTGTGATTTAATTGCACATCTTAATGACTTTCGGTGTTTCCCTTAAAGACCCAGAAGCTGGAATCAAGGGAGTCCATAAGGCCCTTTGCATTCATTCAGAGCAGAAGGTAAACCTTACTTTTACAACAAAGAGGACGAAAATTCTCCCCAAAAGGCTCCAAAACCCAAAGGAAAATAAAAGGAAATTGACATTTGTTGTTTTTAAGAAGTCTCAGGATCTTTAAGCCACTCTCAGGGTTTTGGAAGGCGTGATGCTTTGATGCTCAAAATTGACAACGCTGCCTTTATATTGAGTGTGCCACCATGCACAAATTTGCTCAAGAAATTAGGACTCATTCCATATGCTACACCAGCCCTTTCAACTTGTTCCTTGTTCTCTTGATGCAAGTGGTAGCAAGGAGAGAAGACACTGCCCATCTCACCTTTGTTGCCATTGGCAATAGCCCATCCCTCACGACTTTGCTAGTCAGGCTCTCATGACCTCTCACAATGTACAAGAGAGCTGCTGTAAGGAAACTCTGTACAATTTGGAGATGTTTTAGTATTTAAATGGGAAGACATGAACACGGGGTTGGGGTTCACAGGAGGATGAGGCCAATGAATGGTCTTTCACTGTCCCTGGGCAAGGTCCTTCCCTGCAGACCAGTGCGGCCAAAGGCCCTGGCCCTATTGAGCAAAATCACCAGTAATGCTGCTGTAACTTCAGTGGTGATCGCTGTGGCAGGAAGCAGAGTGTAAGTGCCTGACCTGTGTCCTGAACCTTCTGCATCTAGTTTGGCACATTTGTACCTTTCTTCATCCTTTTCCTGTCCTTTACCCATTAATCTTCAACCAGATTCATCACTGACCCACTGGGTTGCTGAGGCTCACATTCACCTTTTTCAAGGGAGCTGGCCTCATTCCCTGTCCATGCCGCAGATTTATGCAGGCAGCACGAGCTGTAGCTGGGATAAGCCCCAGAGACTGGAGTCATCACCCTTCCATGTGCTGGAACGTGCTGAGTGAGCCACCAGCTGCAGAGGAGCTGGCTGCAGGCATGAGGAGCTTCACCCAGCCCTGGCTGCTCGCTGTCTTCCGTCTGCCAGAGCTGCTGCCAGATCTGCTCTTTGGGTTTTTATCAGCTGGTCTCTGTCAGCGTGAGCTGGGTTAGCAATGATCTACTGCCCGAGCTCAGGTTTTGCTTGGAAAAGGCTGTGGAATGCTCACAGTAGTGGTGAAGCAGCACACCTGGGTAGCACGGGTTTGTGACAGTATGGATGGGTGGTGGTCAGCAGCTGGGAATGTAGCTTGTTGAGACAGGGCTGGAGAGGAGATGTGTGACCAAACCCGCAAGAGGTGTGGACTCAAGTCAACAGCTTTGCACCTCTGTTCTCCTTGCTGCCTTTGGCTTGTTTGTCTACTTGGATTGTAAACTGTACAGGCAAGGTATTCTCTCTTAGCTGTGGCTTGGAAGACCAGAATGAATGACAGCGGATGAATTTGGTCTCAGTTCTTTTACGACCTTACTTAAAAAAGTTCTGCTAAATCCTCAGGGCAAATACGATACGGGTGGGGTTCCTTGCTCATACCCCCATCAGCATCATGTGCTTCCAGTAAGTCAGATTCCTGACTTTTCTCAAGGCTGAATTATTTCTACCTTGCTCCCATACTGCCTGTGGATAGCTACCTTCCCTTGACCTTCACAAAGAGGGCCTTGCCTGATTTATGCCATATTTCCATAACAAGTCTTCTCTGTTAACCCTATTTTTTAAAAATTTAAACTTTGACTGAAAGAATATGTAGCCCCAGCTTGTTGGGGACTGAGGTGAAAACCTTTGGACTAACCTGAGACACTGTTGTCACACAGGGTTTTCAACTGGTATGTAGAGAGAAGGTGAGGCCACTCAGTGCAAAATGACATTATTTCTGGAGTCCAGTGACTGCTACCTGTGTGGCAATGTAGTTAACCAGATACCAAAGGAATGCAGGGCCTGCTTGTGGGCTGGAAACTTCTGTCCTGGCTAGCAGGGAAAGTCAGGCACTGGTAACCTGCAGGTCATAGCCAAAATTTAGTGGCCTAACAACTAGTGAGGCTAATGGTGATCAAGAGTGTGGGAAGATACAAGTGAGGAATCAATAGGAAGGACCCCATGCTACTTTTATAGCTGACCCTGAGGTGACAGTTCCTGGTTGGCTCTGTTGTATTACAGCGCCTACAGAATAAAAATGGTTTTGGAAAACCAACATATACACAAAAAAGAGACTTGTGAGAACATTTTTCATGTTCTGTGGTGAAAGACAGAAAAAGGCAACCCTGTCTTTATAAAGAGAAGGTGGATTGGGGGCTTGGACAGTTAGTCTAGAGGTACACGGGTGAGGAGGCATTTGCTAGCAGGGATTTGTTCAGTTTGGCAAATGTAAGGCAAGAACCAATGGCTAGAAGGTGAACAAAATCAGACAAGAAGTAAGATTTTTTTTATTTTTAAATGTGCCATAGTGCAAGAAGAAGTGGGAGGTCTAATGTCATACAATGTACTGAAGGTCAGATGAAGCCATCACAAAGATCTCTGACCTTGTAATTTCTGGTTCTAATTAATGAATAATCATTCAGCTTCCACATTAATTAAGAAATTACAACACTATGGAACTTGGGACCTCCATTCTTGCTCTTTCAGGACAGCAACTTCTGTGCACTGGGCAAAGAAAAAATGAGTGGTTTAGTACATGAAGAACTAACACTAGTAGTTGCCTAATGCTCTCACACCCCGTTCAAACCAGCAGAGAAGTACCCATGGTCTCACTTGATGTGTTCAGCTTCTTATGGGATCTCTTTCTCAACACACAAACCATATCGTGTGGAGATTTCTATTTATAGCAGGAGTGTGCAAGTTTCTTCATGTTTTTCTACTCCTGTCAGCTGATCTACATGCAAATCCTAAATCACATGTATCTTCTGTTTGTGTTTTGCAGGCGACCTAGAGCAGTGCTATTGCCAAAGGGAGAATGATGTAAAATGGCATTAAGTAAGGAGCACTCCCAGCTGCACCGTACATTACCCCGGCCAGCCTCACACTGAGCAAACTCTCCAACCTTTTTGTGATATCATACCTCAGGCACTTCCCTGTGTCCTTCTGCCTGGTGTGCTAAGGAAAGGCTAGGGATGGGGAGTGGTTCAAAGCTGTCTTTCGTGCAGTTTTTGCCTGAAAATAAATAGTGTTTTATTAGTCAGAGATATTTTAAAGGTCACCCACCTCCACATGCGTTGGTTGGCACGGTGGTCCCTAAGTGGGAATTGGGAGTGCCACTGTACTACATAACCCGGCAGTTCTGAGTGTAACGTGCCTTCCCAAAGCGTCCCCTCCAGAGACGAGGAAGGGGCCCCTGTCCCAGCTCCCGAACAGCAATGCTGGCCTCTGGTGGCCGCGCCGGCCCTTTGCAGCGCGGTGTCACCAGCCCTGCGCAGCCACCGCCGTGCGCTGGGCACCGCCCGCGCTGAGGCTGCCGGCCCTGGGCAGGGCTGCAAAGGGAAAGGCACCAGACCCACACACTGTCCCTTGAAATGCTCCCCGCTGTGGGGGCATCGCCTTCCCGCTGGTACCAGTTCCCTCCTGGTGGTACTGAGTGACTGCCTGATGGACTGACTGACTGACTGACTGACTGACTGACTGACGGACTGACTGACTGACTGACTGACTTTGGCCCCAGCTCAGGAAGGTGTGTCCACGGTCAGGACACAACTTGCTGCTAAGGCAGCAGTCGCTATTGCTTTTTGCTCTGACTACAAATGCCTGTGGGACTAAGTCTAACATTTCAGGCCATCTGAATAGCTCTGAGACAGCACTTTCACTAGGGCAAAGATCAAAAATATCAACAAACTCCAACAATTAGCTTCTTCCAGTCCATGGAACATGGGCATCTGCAGGGATTAAGAGCAGAGTAGATGAAAGCTCCTTGCAATGGGTATTTCTTAAGTCTGCACAAGTGAACCATAAAAAGAAATAAAGCTAAAAGCAAAATGAAGAAACTTAGCAAATGTCAGTGCCAGTTAAGTATCTCCTTTCAGCAGTCTGGTGGTTTGGCTTCCCCAGTGTTACCCATGACATGAGCTTTGTCAGTGAGGGATTAGAAACCCATTATGAACTGCCTGACAAAGCGGAGGGGTACAAGTAGCAGGTGACATGGAGATGCAGCAGGCATGCTCAGTTGACACAACGAGGCCACCGCATTTTTACAAGGCAAGACCCTGCCACCTGTCTCTAAATTCTCCCTGGCCTCTCAGACCACACAGACTGAAATGGGGTGGGCACATTCAAGGCTCAGAGCAGGGGTGTCTTGGTACCCCCTCTGTGAAATTATTCATGTTATTGGAGGACAGAGGTCATCCTGAAAGTTGTTTGCCCTGATCTGTTTACAGTGGTCAGATGTCACACCTACATAAGTTATGGAGATAGACAAAGACCAGAGTTCATGAAACAGTGACTGGGTGCCTAAAGCAAAGAGAGGACGTGCCTTTAGATTAGCTGGTGAGGAGCAGACAGCTCTGGAAAAGAATGACTTTCACCTTCCCTTCCTCACCTCTGCCACAGTCACAGCTCCGTGTCCCCAAGAGGCAGCAGCATGCTGAGCACCGGAGACAGCCTCACATCTGTGGCGGCAGTGCAGCTGTTCACTGTGCACCCGCTGAAGATGGGCACAAGCTGGAGGCCTGAGGGTGGACACAGCCCACCCAGCACAGGAGAGGTGCTGATGGGAGTGGCAGCCCTGCTGTGGCACCCAGAAGAGCCTGCACTCCAAATACAAGATGGCTCAGCTCCTGGATGAATTCCTACTGCATGCAAGAGATGTGAGTCACCCGATTAAGTGATTTGCCCCTGCCCCCTTTTTTGGATGAGGAGGCTTCAAGAGAGGAATTTTGAAATATCCAGTCCCTTTTCCAAAAGCTTTCATTAAAACAGCCCATAAAGTTTCTATGGAAAGTTTAGGAGGCCTTTAAGGAAAAAAAAAATTAAAATTAAAATTCAGTTTTATTGAATGAATGGGCAGCACTGAAAATATTCAGAAAATTAAAATTAATTTGAAAATAATTAAAAATAAGAGAAGCTTAGTGTATGTTTCCAAGTTCTGGGTAATATTAAAAGAGCATTAAAAAACTGCAAAGGAAATTTACTGTGAGCAGGTGTTTGAAATAATTGGGGGAGAAAAAGGGTTGACTATTAATTAATGAAGAATTATGAATGTCCCTTGTTGGATTTTTTTCCTGTAGTCAACGTATTTTTAACCACATGAACTTAGAGAACACATTTTAAAAGTGTGGAGTTGCTTTACAGACACATACAGGGAGCTGAGCGTTATTTTAGCCCCATTTATTTTATTTTTGCCAGTGGCATGCATTTAGCAGGAGCTGTTGAGAGGACCAAGGTACTATAGCAAAGTATTCTTCATCAGGTTTAAAGCACAGATGTTAATATTTTCTGGACAAAAACTCCTACACCGGGGTCAAAGGCACTTAAAACTTAAAGATAGCAACGGGTTTCAAGAAAGGCAAATGAAGAGCAAATGTGTAAGGCCTGGTCATGCATAGGAACTCGCTCTGGGCCGTCACCCCTAAAGACTTTCAGGCATCTACTGAACTCCCCAGGGCCCCATGTAGACAGATGCTGGAGCACAGGCTTTGCCTGGGCTAACAAGCTAACCCGGGCTCCTGTTGAAATGGCTGGTGGTCTTGGGGCTGCCTTGGGCAGGTGTGAAGGGGCAGCAGTTTCATGTCCTGTGCTTGGCTACTGTAAAATTGTTCTCTTGTTGATTCCTTCAGCCTCCAGGCTCTGCCAGCCGGATTGCAGTGGCTTTGTTCCATGTCAGCCAGGAGCACTGAGCTCTCTGGGCAATGAATACAACCCTTTGGTTGATTTAACTTACGGCTTAATCAGGAGGGTGTCATCTTGTACTCTTAGATCTTACAAATGCAGACCTCAGGCTTGTCAAATATAGGCTGGTATTAAATGAGAGCCTTCCAGTGTAAGAAGCCAAAGTTGTTTCTCAAGTATGGTGCATGTCTCAAGTGCTGCAACTAGAGCTGTGGATAAACCAGCTGGAAGAAATGCTACTTACTGAATATAAGCCAGTGCCAGTCAGAGGTTGCTTCCTGATTTCTTACCCTGTAACCTTTTTCTCAATTTTTACTCTTTCTCTTTATTTTTTCACTAGCTAGCCCACTTGCAGTTTGATTTGACTCTGTGGGAAACAATAATTCTGATTCCAGACTGTTTTGGTAGTCGATGAACTCCTAGATGGCATAAGGTTAAAGTGCCTCCCCCAGACCGCAATACTTAATAGGCCAGTGGTACAAGTGTGACAATTTAGGGAGAAAAGTACACCAGGTCCCTTGAGTGACCAAACACCAGAAACTTCAGTAATTTCTAATTTCCTCCTGAGTAACCTGGTCTTAAGGACTTCCAGCAAGACTGCAGTCAAGAGCACCTCAAGTCCCAGTTACTTGCAGAGAGAGCCAATGTTTTCTTACAAGGAGTGAGTACAAACTGTGAGCCTGAGTCAACCTTTGACGTAGGTACATTTGTTTCAATTGAAATTACTTTTCTCTTCATTTATCTAGAGACAGTAGTTGGAGAAAAGGCCACACTTCTTTCTGTTATTAATATAAACAACAGGCACATTAAATACAGCAAACAAAAACCCTGGAGTAAACAAAATCAGCATTTATTCCTCATTCATCTTTTTACAAGATTGCTTCATGGTTTTCACAAAAGAACACATACCAGAGATACATGAGTTAATCTACAAAACCAGATATGCAAACCAAAGTGATAAGGTACGTGAAAATCCACATGCTTTGTGATTTAGTTGCCACATGCCTGCCATCTAATTTCAAGGGAAGTTGCCGTGGGGTACCCAGACATCAGTTCTGCCACACCAAAATGTGATCGCTAACTCTACTGACAGAGCTAAACAATATATTTACAAAGCACTATCTCTACCAGTCTTCATCTAAGTTTGAAACAGGTAGTTAGTTGTTCAGCTACCAAGCCTTCATGGAAGGTGAAACAGTCCAGCATTCCTAAACGGATTCATGCAGTGCTTAGTTTTATTCAAAGGAGACACAAGAACAAGTATGTATCAGTGATGATAAAAGTAGTACGTGAAGATGCATCATCCTCCTGGAAGGAGTTTGGAGCATTGATGCTCATTCATTCATTCATCCATTCATCACTACTCTGGGTGCAAAACTGCATCCATTACCATGTATTAAAAGTCCACGAGCTAAGAATTGCCCTGCTCACTGGATCCAGGGGAACGGAATCCAATGTTTCCAGGTCTCCATCAGTGGAGAAGAGCTGACAAACACCTTCTTTTTGCAGAGCTCCTAGTGGGGGCCATTTTGCTGAAAGAGCTGCCAGTGATTTATAGTGTCAGCATTAAACTGAAAATGCTAAAATAACTTGACTCTTCCTGCAGCAATTTAACCACTGCAGAAGAACTATTTCTTGATTGAGATTCCTTCACTGTTAAGAAGATTAAGGTTCTTTTTATTTTTACTGATCAGGACTGGTGCAAAGTAGATATTTTTGGCAGGAAGGTGGGGTAGTTAAACTGGGCTCTTATACTACTCACACCACAGAAGGTGGACCTATCACTATCCTTATTTATTTCGGTGAGCTAGCCTGTTACTCCTGGTTGGAATCAAGAATTTAGCTTGGCTTTAACTTTATTCAGCTTCTGACATTAGAGGGAATATGAAAACAAAATTAAAAAGCAGCTGCTCTTGTAATCTCCAGAGTGGATTATCCAAGTTGCCAACTGCTTATGCCGTGAGGGTACCTAGAGGAGTGACCCGCTGCAGGTGTTCACAAACATGGGCATGATAGTATGGAGATCTGTCTGCAGAAGAGGTTTTTACCCATTTCATAATCTTCAGGATGTACAACATACAAAAACAGTTGAAGCACCACTAGTGTCCCATCTTGTGCCGAGTATGTTTGCTTCTAATCCCGATGTCAGTTTTAGACGACTCTAGTATATCTGGCATCCAGTATACCTGTGGCATCTACAGGAGTGGGAATAACAGCATCCTAATTCTTATGAGTGCCAGGTGATAGTTGTCATGTTCCCAGGATATGGCCTTAAATTTTTACACGTCAGGAAGAATGCGATGATGTGCACAAAACAACGACTGTGTCTGGGCACTTTATCCCTCCCACCACAGTTGATGTTTCTATACCACTCTTGAGGCACCTCCAGTCATCCCTGTCTGTCCGTGAGTACACAGCTAAATGGAATAACAACAGCTAGAACAGTGCCTTTCACACCCAAACCTGCTCACAAGCACAGCAATTCACAATTTCCAAATGCAATCACATAAGCCAATATGTAGCAAAAATTATAAGCAAACTCTAACAGATGTAGGTGACTTATTAGAACCTAGTAGCCTTAGTATTATTATGACCTAGTAGAAAATAAATGATGATGTGTCAAAACAATAATTTAACACAGCAGGTTTTAGCTGTTAGTCATTACAGAACACATTTAAATCATAAAATCATAGAATCATAGAATAGTTTGAGTTGGAAGTGACCTTTAAAGGTCATCTAGTCAAACCTTCCCGCAGTGAGAAATGATATCTCCCACTAGATCAGGTTCCTTAAAGCCCTGTCCAACTCAACCTAGAATGTTTCCAGAGGTAGGGCAAAGTAAAACAGGACCCAAACCAAACTTGCATATGTGAGCACACACACAAAACAGCATGCTGCTCAAAGTGCAATGAGACACAATTAGGAAGCCACTAAAAAGAATCTGTCTCAAGCTATTATTTAACTAAAATTACAGCAGCCAGAAAAGATCACAGAATTACAGAATTTTTAGGGTTGAAAGGGACCTCTGGAGATCATCCAGTCCAACCTCCCTGGGTAGCCTGTTCCAGTGCTCTGCCATCCTCAATGTAAAGAAGCTCTTCCTCATGTTGAGGTGGATACAAGACACAAATAAACATCTCTGGAGACCTTTTTTTTAGGCACATTGCTATACACAGCAGTGATGATTACACAGCAGTATAATTTTTTACCCTTGGTAACAATAAGGCCCTAGGTAATGCACCTCCCTTTTGACTCAGTGCTGCAGATCCAGTGTCTGTGGAGCAAAAAGCAGAAGTGTGCTTGGGATTCTTTCCTCCTCCACTGGACACCTGCAGGTCCACACTTGGGTTTAACCCTGGGCACCAAATGGCACCTTCAGTCACTGCAGAGACTTGCTCAGTCCAACCTCCTCTGACTGTCCCTCCCTCAACTTCACCCCCCACTGCAGGAGCTGTTCCAAGAATGAAACAGTGAGACAATTTACATACGAGACTCTGGATTGTGACCACCATTATCCATGTTACTAAGAACGGAAGTTAAATGCCTTGGTTGTGTTAGCACACTGCCCCGTTGCACAAGCTGGAGGCTGCTGAGGGGTCCCCTCCTCAACTCATGTCTAAATTCTCGAGGTGGGGGAAATACATCCAGCTCTTCTATCTTCCCACGTGTTCCTGTTTCTGACAGAGCACTGTACAGATGAACTTGGGGGATGTGCTCAACAGAGGCCATGTTTTCCTACAGCTCCTGGAGGATTTGTGGTTGACTCGGTGCAACGCACTCTAACACTGGGCTGATCTTCATGGCACTAAGCTCTTAATTACTACTCAGATGTATATATCAACAAATGATAAATCTTCTTAATTCAACTGAGCAACAAAGCAGAAAAGACTGTAGTCACACTATTATTTTAGTATAGGTAATAAGATTCAAAATTACATGCAATTTATTCATATCCATGTAAAATCTACCACAGGAAAAACAAAACCCTGATCCAATTCTACAAAAGTGGCACTAAAGTGCATAATGAGATCTTGTCATTCCAAAGTGGTTTGCTGCATTTTAGTCTGATCATTGAGTTGTTTACTGTATAAAAAGCTACAATATCTTGAAGACAGTCAGAACATGAGTGGGAACTCCAGCCCTAACAGAAAGGTAGCTTTTCTATTTTTTTTTGTACAGGCAAAAATAAATGGTGACTAAAAACAAGCAGCCCAGATTCTATCTAAAAGTCATATGCTCATTTTCTTGCTTTGAGACTGCTCAATCTTTTCCCAAAGAAACTTCAGTTTCTGCTTGTCAAAGTTTACCTTAGTTAAGACTACAGATGAGGACTTGAAGGTGGCAGTGCTCTATATTGTATAAAAGTTACATGGTGTGTCAGTGTGTGATTGCAGTATTTGCAGCCTCTGGTGCAACACATCAGTATTACTAAGATGTCAGCCCAGATGTAAGAAGCTGGGTTCATTTACAGGAGCAGTCTTAAGAGAGGTACTACCAGGACTTTAAAACATTGGATCAAACTGGCTGTAGAGAGTGTGATGGCCATGATGTCCCATTAATGGGCCCCTTTTTGTTTCAAAATGAATGCTATCCAGAAAGGACAAAGGTGTGAGAAGCAATTCATTGCGTGGTGATGAATAATACTGTTTTGTCTTTATGTTGATCCCTTTTTTAAAAAGGCAGAACTTAAATATATAAACATATGAAACGCATAGATAAATATATAGAGATAGCTATGTTAATATGTGGTTTGATCATAACTGGATTAAGCAAAGACAATGTAAAGACACCCCAACAGCATGATTAAGTAAAATACTCATTACAATTTGCATTTATGTAGTTCTGAAACCAAGCAGTAAGAAAGCCATATACAGCAGGGAATAAGTCTCATTATTTTAACTTCAGAGTCCTGGCAACTTAGGCTCAGATTCACTTAATGATGAGCCATATTAAAACAATCTCAGGTAAAGAATTCAGTTGTTCTGACTTTCATTTTTTTACCCAGTTAAGAATCAGAAAGGCTTGGGAGCAAGATAAGAAAACTTTAGAAATACAGAGGATTTTTATTTGAGCCTGTAGTCAGAGGTTATAATGAGCAAAGCACTGACTCACCTCTTTGCCAGTGGTCCTAATCAGTTAAATTAGCATTAAACAGATCAGCTGATATAAAATCACCCTCTGTTAAAATAACTCTGAATTACACTTGCATTTTGGAGAACAGGGTCTGCATGGGTACAAGTGAATAGTGCCTTGTTCTCTTTCTTGTTTAATTAATCCAAGTGTATTTACAGCGAGCAGTAATTTATCAGGCTAAAAAATCCTGAAATGTACCATATTACAGTTGCAGCAAATTCACCTACACGCAAGGAAAGCCTCATTTCTCCCTTTCACTGGTGTTACATTAACATGGCTTTAACTCTGGTTGAGCTAATCCTTTACTCATTTTAGGATGACAGGAAAAACAAACTTCAAATCTACGTAAGGCAGCTTTAAATTTGCTGCAATTTTTTTTTTTTGCTTTTAAGTTATTTGACTCCAGTGTCAAATGAACCTTGGCTACAGATACAACATAGTGACAGATTGCCTTCTGGGCCGAGATGAGAAACAGTTAAATTTACATGATAATTTGAACTTTAAAGAGCCTTTGATAAGTAAATGAGGATATAAGACTAGATAGAGAAAAGTTCATTACGAAACCAAGCTAATGTAGCACTCGAAGGCATGGAGAACATGCTGCTCCAGAAGAAACACGTTCCTGCAACCTGGAGAAATACTTTCCTCCTTTCAACAGCTGAATAGAGAAGAAGCATTTCCACAATGCTGGGACTTGTCCTGCAACTAAAGTGCTGTTGGTCCATTTAGTAGAAGTCTCAGTCATGGCAGGGGGGTAAAGCACCGAGACTGCTGATATTTTCAAATCTCTTAGCAGCAGTAACCACACAGCAGCTTTTCTGCAAAATAAACAAAACAAGAATCCAGTTAATTCAGCAGTGTATTTTTTTATTTGGTTAAGTGTTCTAGAAGGACCACCTGGTGGTTTCTTTGTGCATAAAGAAAAGAAAGCAGCACTGAAGCTCCTTGCTAACGTTGCTAACGTTTTATACAATACTAAAAAGACAATGCCACTTTGTTAAGTGGAGAATTGATCCTGAAGGTCTCTCTTGAAATGCAGGCTTTTTTTGCCTCTCTTGTCCTACAGACCACAGTATGCAAAGGCATGCTGCAAACCTTGCCATTTATTTGTGTTACCACTGCAAGCATTTATAATGCCAGGTCTAAATCAACTGGCACTTGAGTGCATTATTTTGGGTTAAATGTGGTAACCATACTACTTGCCTGATAAAAATAGCTAGAGGGATTCTTTAAAAATAAAGCACAGCTATGACTTTAGATCCACTCATTAAGTAAACTCAAATAAACTCCAAAAAGAAAAACACACACAGAGGAAATAACACTGCAAAAGCCAAAACCAGATTTTCCTGCAAGTTAGATCATGGGTAGGTTACTATGTTACAAAGCTATTAAAAGTTTATTTAAAAATAATTTTGACTGCTGTTGGACACTCAATTTATCTTAAAGTTGACTTTGGTTGTAATAGAAAATTGTGTAATACCGTGCTTCCTGCTTTAGAGAGGGAGAATTTTCACCATTTTGTTGCTGTGTTTGTTGCCACAAGTTAGTGGCTTGAAATGGGAAATACAGATACAAACACCAGTCTTGCAAGAGGGCTGGAAAACCTGTTTAGAAAACTACTGTGTAGAAGCACACAGGCGAGTGGATCAAAGCTTCACGGAATCTGTCTCAGCACCAGCAAAGTGAGGGTGAATACTGAGGATCACAAAGAGGTATAAATTCCCAGCGCATTTCCACTGCAGAAGCTGATGATCAGATATCACTGTATCAGGAAGTCACATGGCTTCAGAGAGCAAGTAGGATGTAATAATGGTGCCTTAGTCCTTACTGCCTTCCATTGTATCATGGAAAGGCATCTTCATGTCCCTGAAACAGCCCATGTAAAGATCATTACCTTCTGTGTTACTGCACTACACTGTAAAAAATCTGCTCTAATCTTACTTAGTCAGAACAAAAATTCCAACCTCTCACAATACTCTCTTTTTCACATGTCCCTGGAAAAAACTCGTTGCAAAAAAACGCCAGTCCTTCCATCACTTGCCCTACTAAACAGATGATGGATGATGGCACCATTAAAAACTTGTTAGTGGTGAAAGGTGGACTACTTTTATTTTGGCATCCTGTTGTTACTCATGACGCACTACTAAAAGGAAGTGGTTTTACAGTGTATGTGTGTGTTCTCAGCTTAATTCACATTTTGACCCTCCACTGAATTTTGCCCAGAGATGGCCTCCAGAACCTTTGAGCAGTTCCCCTGGTCCTTGAACAGAGCCACCAACTTCTGTGGTAGTTGGTGAAAGTGGCTGTGGGAATTGGAGTACGGCTTTATGGAGACACTGCACTGCCTGAGGTAGCACAATTTCCAAGTGACTGAGTGAGTCAAAGACCAGAGACAGAAAAAAGAGAGCAGACTTGAGTCTCCCTGATCCCCAGAGGAGGCAACAAAGCCAGCCTGAGAACCACTAATGAACTGTTTGTTAATGAAAGGGCAAAGACAAGGAGCCAGGGAAAAAGGACAGAGCGATGCTCTGTCAAAATCATTTGTGTTGCTAAAAGGGAAGGTAAGTGCCCTGTCAGAACTGGGTCCTCCGACGTGTGGAGCAGCTTCTTTAAGGACACCTTGCTTTGATTTTGCTGTAGTTAGTCAAGCTGCCCTGAGGGTCTGGCCCATGCCTCTGCTAAAAAGTTATTACTTTTCATATTTCTACCCTTTTTAAACTGTACTTCTAACCACAGCATGAAAACCCGAAAGCTTTCAACACTGAAAAATTATTGGGTGAAGTCCTGCCCCATGAGAGCCAGTGGGAGCATAACCATTCCCTCTAAAATGGCCAGGGTTTGCAGCACATATGGCTCCATATCCATTAATTATTTTGCACATTGCTGTTACTTGGTATAAGTAATAGAGCCAGTTTACATTTTGAATGCTTTCCAGACAGCAGCAGGGATGGTGGTGGTGAATACAGTTTGGACCATGCCCTTTGGACCATACAAGGTTTTCAGCTGCCCACTGATCCCTTCCACAGCGACTACAGCTTTTACATCTGAAGGAACACTTGGGACCTGAAACAAACCTTCAGTTTGGCAGCTCGTTCAGAGAGGTTATTGAGCCAGGGATGCTTGAGACACACAGTCACCTTTAGCCTTTTTCTAAGGAAAAAAAAAAAAAAAAAAAGAAAAGAACAAAGAAAGAAAGATACCATTATTGGAGCAGTAATTGAAGATCAATCCTATCTTACCTCTACTTAAGGTAATGGCAGAAGAACACTGCAACATCAGCATGTTTAGTGAAGCTACTTTGCAAAGCACAGGTATGAATAACAAATACTGGGGGAGAAGATGCAAAGGAAAACATGAGCTGTAAGGTTTGCATTAGGTAGGGTTTCCTGAGGAAAAAAATGGTGATAGGAAGAAGGACAGCAGTTTGTGTTCTTTCAGCATTTGGAAAAGACTGTCTGTTCCCCAGACTGAAGAAATTAGAGCTTCTGAAACTGGAGCCCAACTAAAGGAGTCAAATTGTATCCTACGAAAACCTCTGAAGACATATTAACCATGATAAACTCTCCTATTTTTACTGTGCACACGCACTTACAAATTTTCTAATAATCTCATGGGCATTGCTGTTCTGGGAGATTACAACAAAAACTAAGTGAAAATTAGAATAATTTATTTGATTTTTATATCCTATTTTATAGTAATTCTCGTTATCCTTACTCTATAACGGGAATATCTTGCAAGGACAGAGCTGTCAAGACACTCTTCAGTCCATCCCACCACCTCATCAGCAGAGCTACCTCTGCTTGATTATCATCATAATCTTTGTTCTTATTTGAATAACATTATTTTTTTAATTAATAAGATGGTCTATTAATTCTTAATGATGGCTGTTTATGAAGATGCACCATGACATATACATCCTAGGCAATGCAGCAATCTTTTTATTTAACACAGAAGTGCTTTGCAGTGAATATTGCACTTAAAATGCTGTAAAAATTCTGAAACCTGCTTAAAATTATCTCCTTTTGAACCACTGAATCACAGAGTGGACTCAGAAACAGCCAACAGTGGTGTCACCAACAGCATGAATCTCCAAAAGTTACTGACACAGGAATAACCAAAGTGATTTAAAATCTCGTTGCTCCTTCAGCTCAGCCCAATTGAGTTGTTTCCTTGAGCAAACAACTTCTCCTTTTGTGTTGGCCACTAAGCTGGTTACCATAGAAGGGCAAGAAGGTGCTTAAGTACAAAGGTATGCACTAGGTGAAGTTCATAGCTCTGTTGGGAAAGGTATCTCTTTGGAAGAGGTAGGATGAAATCTAACAGCACTCATGGGGGACTTCAGGAAAGCCTGAAAGGGTTTTCAAAGCAGGGACAAGAATCATCCCCAGCTGGAAAATCCTTTTCATATGGTAATTCAGTGCTCATTTTGCAAATATTTCCATTTTGCTAAGAAATTGATCCACTCAGCAACACACAGCATTGCAGGATCTTTTATTTCCTCCCAGACATGCAAGAACTGATGAGCAAGTGTGAGCATGCAAATTGTAACAGCTAAAAAAAGCAGTGGGGCACATGAGGCTCACAATGTGGCAAGAAATGAATCAGCAACAAGGACTCAAATGAAGTTCAGAAGAATGTCAAAGCAAAGTGACGTGGCAACACAAGAGGGCAACAGCAGATGCACAAGGGTATTGAAATGTAGGGACCTGGAGTCTGCAGTGGAGCTTGTGGTCTGTTAACCATGGGTGTTTTAAGGCCGCAGTTGCACTTAATCTCCAGCTAGAGGAAAACCAGAATGCCATTAAGAGTTTTTCCCAGAATCTTACAATTCAGGAATTATCTGCTACAAGTCATGTGTTCTGCCATCATGGAACACTGTAATTTCAGAACAGTATAACAGATGGCAGATGAATTAAGTTTTGTTTCACAGCAAAAATGTATTCAGGTCATTTCAGAGCATTTGACGGATACAATGAACAAAATCAATGAAGTGTCATTATAATACTGTATGTGAACATTAAAAACTTAGATAAGCCATATTTGTTCTGCAATGGAGCAGCACAAGTGACACAACTGTGTCATGATGGCATGGAACACACATTTCAAAGATACAGGATTAGATACCATTTTTCTTTGATGAGAAGCTTTGATATGAAATCTTTGGCCTCATCAGAAACATCTCGAAATTCCTCATCTTCGAAATCCCAGTTACAGGCCAGGATATTGTTGAGGGTCTCATTGTCATCATCACCCAAGAAAGGAGACAATCCAGTGAGGCTGAAGTAAAAAAGGAATATGTTCAGTCCTCCTGTCTTTCCCTCCTCCTGTACATGGTCTCCAATGTGCTAGCTAAGATTTTTCTGTCACTCTGGCCTATCTTACAAAATACTACTGTCTAAGAAGGTCTCCAGACCATTCCCATTTTCTCAACTATTTACATGTTTAAATAATCACCCGTCTTTTCTAACACACCAAACATTACTGTCTTTCATGGTAGGTCATATTTTCTAGACCTCTGACCACTCTTTCTCTACCCACTGGGAATTTACCAAGCAGCTTACACTATTCTGGAAGTGTGATGCTCAAACACTCCTGAGAGATGTGCAAAAAAAAAACAAAGACGAAAAGTTCATGGCAATTGGAAAAGAGGAGAGATTTCTCAATGTGGAACTTGGAAAGAAGTCTACATTTCCTATTTTCAGTACACATTTTTTCACTCTTCCAGTATAACAGCAAACTTGGGTGACTGACACCGTTCAGCCTGGAAACAGCTTACAAAGCAGATACTGAATCCTACTTACAGCATATAAGCAATGACCCCTAAACTCCACATGTCTGTAGGAAAAGAGACAAACTCATAATTCACAACTTCAGGAGCAAGAAATTCTGGAGTTCCAAAGTTAACTTGAAGTTTTTCCCTGGGTTTATATCTAGGAAATGGAAACATTAATAAAAGACATCAATTACAGTTCTTATTAAAGTTGCATTGTCAATTGTCTAGCACTTAGAGGAATTCCAGAAGCATACAGAACATTCAGTAGGAAAATAAGGACAGACAGAGGTACAAACTAAAAAATATGCCCATATAGAGAATGGAAAGTGTTTGCAAGCTGTATATCATACTAGGACAAAATGCAACTGCTGTAAAAAGGAAGAAATTCATATTTCAAGGACTTCTTGGAGCAGCACTTACCATCCTTTTGGGACTTTTCCGTATCATAGGCATGAAATTTTTAACCAGTAAATCCTTAACTGAGGTTATAGCACCTAATTAAACTAGAAGGTGATATAGCATGGGATATATTGTAAGAGCCCTTGATAGTATATTACACTCTCTTTTGAAGAATCTCTTAATGCTGGAGACAAGAGACTAGACAAGATGTACCACTGGTTTTGTCCATTTTAGGTGTTCCAAGATACTTATACGCATGCTTAGTGAGAATCAGCTCTCTTTCAACCTTCCACCTGAAAAGAAGGTTTCAGGAAAAATCTTTTTCACTCAGATCCAAACATTCAGTATTAAAAGATATCCCTGGTTAAAAGAAATAAATTTGTCCTAAGAACAAGTAGAAGACCATTATGTATCAAATACATCATTGTAGGGATGCAATACTTTTTTCATTGTTTATGATTAGTGAGAACACATGCATGTACCTTCTTGCCAATCCAAAATCAATGATTTTTATTTGATTTGCCTCTCGGTTCACGCACAGGATATTCTCAGGCTGCCAAGAGAAACAAAAGAAAAAAAACCACTCGAATGAGAAACAAGTATGAAAAACTGGGCTTTTAGTAAACTGTAGGGAGAAAAACACTAATAACACTGCAAATATCTCATAAGCACCTTTTTCTTTCCTCCTTGTTCAGATGTCTGTGCATGGATACCACCCTACCACACAGCAATCAGAGTTGCGCATTTTGTGCCTTCCAACTGCTTTTTCTTCTCCATGGCTTTTCAATTTGACATAAGGCAGCAGTTCAGATAAACAACTCATTAGGGGGAGGGGGACAGGGTATGCAGACTTCCAAAGAGAGGTTTCAGGATGCTGTCACTGTGATTTTACAGACCTTAATAAGCTCACGCTGATTTAAAAAAAAAATTTAATTTTTTGGGCTTTGAAATTTATCTTACAGCTTTACATTTCTGAGTTCTCAAATATTCTGTCAGATTGAACATCAATATATTTAGCCAGTCACATCAACTTTATTTTTTTTCAGGTATTTTAGTAAAAGATAGGATTCACAGGTTAAATCCCTCTGGATTTTCATAGGGCCAAATGCTACTCTTCACTTTCCGGGCAGGAATCCATTAACTTCCAAGAATTACTCCAAATTCTTACAGAAGAAACTGAGAAAAGGATTTGGCCAATTGTCTTTGAAATGTAAATACCTAAAACACAGTCCCATACTCACTGCCAGCACTTTTATAGCTACTGTGTCTTATTGCTCAGTGAGTCCTCCTTGAAACAAAACAGCCCTCAACACTTAAAACATTAGTTAACCTTTGTCACCATCACTAATTCATTTTACATGTAGGACTTTTAAACACCATATGTCCATAGTTTCTGAGGTCCTGGATGATTATGGTCAAGATGATTTTCTTTACATTTCAAGCTTTCTTTCCCAAACTCATTTGTTACTGACAGCAATCTATGAACAAGGAAAACAGAAGGGAGAAGCCGTAGCTGGCCAGCACGTGAAAAGAGATCTCTGGGATTAATTTCTTGGATTGTATATGTATCTTTTTGTCAGCAGTTTGACCTCGTATTAAAACTGTGCCATCTCAAGATCATAATTAATGTGTACCAAAGAACTGTGTGAACTTCTGTTTGACACGTTTCTAGGTAACTGGATGTTTGTAGAGAAAGAGAAATGTAAGATCGGCTACTGAAGCAGGTCCCAGCAAGCATCTGCTGATTTCCTTAACCACTGCAATAATGTATATGCTAACAACATTAAAGATGTACTATATTAACTCAGTTATTACAAGCCAAAATCAGCAGCCGTTATAAAAATCTCACCAAAGAGAAAACCATCTTGTGCACTTCTTGTTTCTTCTTACTGTATTGTAAAGCTCAGAGATCACTAGGAAGCTTTCTAGCCAGTCATAAAACTAAAGACATCATCCCATTTTATTCCTGCCCTAAATAGAGGTAAGAAACAAGTCCATTATTTAATAAAAACTTGGGCTAAGGGAAAAAGAGCCACCTCAAGTGTACAGTTTAATGAAAAATAATAACAAATGTTTTCTAAAGGGTGGCAGTTGACCATTTGCAGTTGACGAGAGTAAGAATGTGCAAGCCCATGGTAGAGTGTTCGTACATGTGAAAGCACATGGTACAGAATCTGCCACCTTTCTCCGGGCTTTCAGCTACACTAATCAGTTATTGTCTAATCCAACACAGACACACTGTATTCGTTACATTAGCCACTGACTATGTTTATTTCTTTCATTTTAGAAAGTACTTTTTAATGTGCTTTCCCTTAATCTGGCTATCTACTGATGCCTTTTCATGAGAACAGCAGTTTAGTGTAGTCCTCAGAAAGCTGTATGGGCTTAACACTGATCCTGAACAACCCTTGAATTTAGTTCCACTCACTCATGCCTTGATTTCAGCATAGTAAAAAACAGGGATAATTGCCACCCCATGGCTGATGTGTAAAACATCTATCTTGTGCAGTTGAATTAAATAATATTTGTGCAATATCTTGAGATCTAAATATTGAAATTAAAAATAGCAACGTATTTGTAGTCAGCTGCTGGCTTTCTGTAAAATCAGTCTGTGGAAAATTTAGGCACTATGAAGCTTGATGACATATGACCACAATTTTCATCTAATTTACTTAGTCCTGTAGTAATTTAACTGATCTCAGTGTGGTTAAAGTAAATATGCACTGAAATAAGGAAAGCAGAATAAGGCTCTTTGTTGTTTCTGCCAGAGGAATCTGCTAAGTTTTATGGCCTACCATTAAGAATAGGAATTTCCACATCTGTCATTGCACAAAACATACATCTCAAAACTCTACCTTGAGATCCAAATGAAGAATGTACATTTGGTGCATGTACTGAATTCCCTTGCAGATCTGTTTTATGAATGAGATAGTATCCATCTCCGTCAAATTGTAGTTTTCATCAATAATTCGGTCAAATAACTCTCCTCCTTCCACACTGAGGAGAAAAAGACAATAAAGAAGTGACCAAGTTCCAATCTAATCCCATAAAGTAAGACTAATGCAGAAATTATGGTATTGACTATTCTTATCATTCACAGTCAAGTTCAGTAAGATGAGATTGTACTCTGATCTGAACTTTCTAAAAACTGGGTTCTGATGCATACTGGCCTGAACCTCTTCAAGGCCTGAAAGTCCAGTCTCCCATCCACTGAAAACCATGAAAGTCTTGAAATTTGAATATTATGCTGTCTTGAGTCATCATTTTGTACCAGTGAAATTAATGAAGTTCCATGGAAAACCAACATGATGGAGAATCTGCATTTAAGTCTGCAGTCTCTTCCCTCTGAGTTTGAGAGGGACAGGATCCAAAATGTCAATCTCAGACTATCTAAAGTCAACAAAAATGACTTAATTTTCTCATCACATTTCAGTATGCCTCCAGCTTACCCGTTCATAGGTACACAGATACTTTTCTTTTGTGATATATTAATCATGTAGACCAAATTCAGAGGACTATCTGAGAATGTCCAGAATAGTCAAACTCATCTAACTTTGAACCTTCTGCCTTGACTTTCAGTGGTTTAGTTTTGGCCTTTTTGGCTTCCTGAAGACAGTATCTGCTTAATTTGACTTTGAGGCAGGTATTTTGTGCCTTATTAGCCTGATAATCCAGCACAAAAAGCAGGTTTATCCTTTCAGGCACCCAGCATAAGGATTAGGCACAACACCCACATCTGGCTCCTCCTCGATGTAAAGCTGATTTCTTGTTTGCCTCACAGAATAGGAGATGTTCTGAGAGGTTTGTTTCTTAGCTGACACTAAGTTAAATTAAAGTATTAAATTAAAGATAAGATATGTAACACAGCTCCATCTTCAACTGGAGCAGTTGCTTTACAGCACCAGGAATGTGGCACACTACTGGAAAAAATGCATAAATGGCTGCATGGGAAAAATTTTCTTTTTAATTCCCCTTTTTTTCTCTTGTTCATGAGAATATATTTCATATGTGTTTTCCACCCATAAGAAGCTCCATTTCTAATTTCAGGAGAAAACAAGAAGGAAGCTGACAATTCTAGCAAAAGTAGTAAACACAGAAGGGAAAAGAAAAGAACACACTTACTATTCCATGACGAGTACAATGTCATTTTTAGATTCAAAGGCATCATATAACTGGATGAGGTTCACATGATTCAGCTGGTTCATGACATTGATTTCATTTTTTACTTCATCCTGTAAAGAGCCATGAGTATTGCTTCAGATGCCTTTTTTCCCAAGAAAGCTACGTTTGAAGCAAATCTACATTATCTTCATGTTTTCACTTGTGGCAACCAAACTCAGGGCTCCTGCAGCGGTAGATGTCAAGGCTATAGGAACTAATACACTGAACTCAGAGCTTGAGTGGGCTGTTTCAGTAATAAGCTATTTGCTGGAAAAGGAAGAGGAGAGCCCACATGGACAAGTGGTAGGCTCACAGGGATGTAAAGGAAAAAGAGAAACAGAGGAAGATTTTGTTCAAACAGCAGTAGGTGTACAAAATCAAGCCAAGTCCAGGACAGTTGTCAAAACCTAACTTTGCAGTCAGAGGAGAGAGACTGGTATCTCCATTCAGCCCAACTATCATGATTCATGCTGAATCATTCTCTGATGGTGTCAGTCTCTCTGCATTCACTATAAAGGGATTCTTGGTGATCAGCTTGGCCATAGCTATACCTTAGCAACCCCAGTTACCTGAGACAAATCCTACTCTTGAATGCCCTTAATGACACTGATGTCACACAAAGGATGTTATGCATGTCTTTCCTGTGAAAGCCAGTCTGAGATGGCCAAGAGGTTTGCAAAACAGCCTAGACTAATTCCTCTCATCTGCATTTGTGTTGATGTCAGGAGCCCAGATCATATCTGTTATCAGCATCCCCCACACTGACATCGGCGTTGCAGCAAAGGCCACAGTGTGCTTGGAAGGGAATACACTGTGTCACAGGCCTGACAAATTTTTTTACCATTAAAGAAAACACTAATAGAATTAGCAGCAGAAAGAAGAAAAAAAAGAATATAAGATTTAAAAGAAACAGAAAACACCCCAAAAATAGTACTTTGATGAGCTACTAGAAGTTTTGGAGGAGAAGGGAAACAGAACTAGAATTAATGGTAATCCAGCAAGTCCTATGAGTGTGATGGTCTTGTGTAGCTGAAGAACAGTGTGTGATTCATTGGGGAACAAAAGATTATCATGCTCTACCAACCTTCTGTTTTGGACCGTGTGCTTTTATAATTTTGGCTGCCAGCTTGAGACCTGTTGCTTTCTCTTCACATTTGTGCACTTGCCCAAATCGCCCTCTAGAAAAAAGGAGAAAAAAAAAACCATCCAGTGGTACAGGTGTCAACTCTGAATGTAAACTACACTACAAACAACCATAAATTATCCTCTCCCTACTGGCTTTCATTTCAATTGCTCTGTTGTTGCTATTTTATTGTGTAGATTGTACTTGCTACTACTCATTTAGGCACACCAACATCACACACTGTTCTATCGGGTACTACCCCACTTGTATGATTCACTATACTCACCTTATAACATGCAATGACTAATCCCAGGGAAGTCAAGGATATACTGTAAAGATAATGACTCACTTATGTGCACCCTCTGCCCCTCTCCATCGCATCGTTTTCCTCCATGGGAGGGTTGTGATTTCATGACGAAACAAAGCCTTACCCAAGAGTACTCTGCCATGAAAAATTACAGTATCCCACTCTCCTAAATAATGTCAGCATGAGAGTTAAGTAACTGCATGGCCTGTCAGATCAGCCTGCTAATCTATGTGGAAACATGCATGTGTTTTCAGGGGTGAGACTCACTGAGAGGAAGAAGACTCCAACATGTCTCTACATACCGCTGGCTGTAATTTGAGGTAAAGTATTACAGCATCCTAGGAGCCCTGTCATAAAGCCTGAGGGCATCTGGCTGACCTAGAACAACGCCAAACACAGGCCAAGTCTGCTGGTGCCAAATAGTAAGCCAAAATTCAGTCACACTGCAAAACCAGCCTCCTCTTTTCATCCCTCTATAAAGCACTGTAAGAGCTTAAGACTTTCATGACTTTGGCTCTAGTGGGGCATGTTGCCTCCATTGACCTCCCAGGGTGCTTGGCTCTAAATTTGTGCCTTGTTTTCCAAGTCGATTTACTTCCCCTGACTTACCCTCCCAGAATTTCATCCTCGTTGACATTATAATAATTGCTGATCCCCACCCTTTTGGCTGAGACAATCCGGTGATCAAATGGTGCTGGTGGAGTAGGAGTATCATCTAAAAAAGACAAAATACACAGAGAGTATATGAGTGGTCACATGCAGTGCTTGTCTATCTTATATTTTAGTTCCTCTTTTCCCCAGATAAGTTCATTTAAGAACTGAATACACTTACTGTAAGCTTTATAGATAGGTCTTTCTCTGTTATTGAAGAAGGGTTTTATTTCAGAAGCCCTGGCTCAGAAAAAGAGGTTATTGTTGGGGAGCTACACTACCAAGACAAGGACTCGTTTATTAAGTTATCATCTTCCATACAGCAGTAGGGAGAGGCAAAGTGAAGACCACTAGACTATACCAATGTAGCTTCATACTCACAAGGGGCCTCTGCAATTCAGCCTAACCTCTGATTTTTTAGAATATTTTTTCCTCCTCAGGGACTGTTAATAGGTGAATATGTACTGTAACTCTCCAGTGGGGTACGGAGAGAAACACCTCTCCTGCAGGCCCAGCTAAGAGAGGCTATTTCGCAGCTTTTGGTGTTCATAGTGAAGAATACCCTTCTTAACTGATTGAGAAAAATTGTCCTTCTCCACAATGTGGTCATCACCTTTAAAGATCACATTTAGAGCTTGTGCACATGAGGGAGTTTCACCCTGGCAGACAGCACTTGGGGTTTCCAGTATGGCTCAGGACACACGGTAACTCATATGCTGCTCTGAAGAATTTCTGTCCTTAAAAAAAGATGGCAGATAAAAGGTAAAGAGGGGCACAGAAAAGGGATGGTTCCCAACATTGCACTGCAGCAGCTATGGAGTTTTGGCAGGTCTCTGGTGTTACTTTCTGGATCTCCATGTGCTGGACCTTTCTGCCATCCTGGTGTCAAAATCCCTGCTGGAGACCAGCCCTCCATGCCTAATTTGGACTTTTTGCAGGCTGTTGTGACTTCAATTTCATACCCACGTTGTTTTTCATTTGATTGATATTCCTGAGAGTGACCTTTGGCTGACCAAGGTGACAAATACTTCTTCAACTGTTTGGGAGGGCTACAGCCCCAGTGTTTCAACATGAGCTCTCTGGTTTGGAATGCCAGCTTCTTTTTGTGTGAGGCTTGTTGAGCAATTTTAAAACCATTCATTATCCAGTGAAAATGATCAAAAACACAAACAAGAAACCCCATGACAGCACGTAGCTGGCAGGAACACTTTGGTCATTAATGTAGCAGTAGATTGTCCTTACTCACAGTGAATGTCCATTTTTCCAGGACACCAGCTGTGTACCTAGATTTTTTTTTGACAGTGTTAATAACTTACATGGTCAGGAAGTTAGTTCATGGTCAAGGAATTGTGAAAAGCTGGGGCTTCTGGAAGTTTGCCACCTACTTGGGATTCTGCAGAGTTTGAATTGCAAGACTGTAAGTATGGGTCTTTGCACGTTACCAAGACCCACAAAATACCAAGAAAACCTCTAACCTAAGGCAAAATTTGACTCTAACAACACAAACTCCATCAGCACCAGCATGTAAGTGACAGAAGAAAACGTCTTTCTGAAAGCTCAGCTCAAAACATTACCAAACTTTGGGCAAGGAAATATTTTTTTGAAGACGCCAGACTGCTTTTCAAAACTTTTTTTTTAAGTTTTTGCCTTCAAGATGTTCCCTATGACAGACCCTCTATTTTTCTTTTCCTGCAAACCAGAGGGGATTTCTCCCTATTCAAGAACAACTTCCTATTACAGATCAAAGATACTCCAACAGAGACACTCTAACCTTAACGTCATCCCTAACAATCTACCTGGGCTCAACAACAGTTTATGGATTTTAAAGTTTTATTGAGCTATCTTCTGTTTTCTGCTACAAACCCCTAGCACAAACCTGTAATAAATGTTTCCCTCCCACACTCTTCCCCCATTCCCAAAGCAGATAAAATCATCCTGAGTCCTGTGTATGCACATGCACACGCATATAGCTTCAAGTCTTTCACCTCCACATGTGCCATAATTTCTTATACAGGAATAGGCACTGAAATTCTCAGACTGGAGGTCTAATATTAGAAATCTCTGCCTCACCAGGGTGAGCACTCTTTCAGAGTTCGATGCTGGAGCACCATTTATCTAACTGTTCAACAGCATCACTCAGGCTTCCACACAAAAGTCTGTATTTCTTTACTTTGTAGACTGCAGTTGTTCTCACTTCAGATTACAATGGCACGAATATGAGCAAGCTGGTTTTTCAGGCTATGTCCACAGCATTGCACATTCCCTGTTCACACACATTCTCAACACTTCCACAGGTTGACCAAGTTTGCTGCACCTGATATAATTTCTCCCTCCATTCTATATTTAGGGGTTTTAGCTCTTTTGTTAAAAGAAAAGGGAGAGAGGGTAGTATTAGTGGAGTAGCTGTGGCAGAAGCGGATTGTGAGTAATTTCTGACAGACCAGAAGCCTCTAAGATGGAAGCAAGCAGAATCATGTTACTTCTCATCAGTTTAGGATGCAGTCCATGAACAACTGTTTCCCATCAGAGCTACCATGCACACCTTTTTGCTCTACTAATTACAATCACAGAACCATTCTCTTCTACAGACACCATTCTCCATTTGCCACTGTAACACCCATGGAATCAAATGCTTTGCCTTTAGGATACTTTCTTGCTTTTTATAGTTTTACATATGCCATCAGTGCTTCCTGCAACTACTCTGCTCTTTTTGTTGTCATCTTTGACTAGGCCTTCATCATGCATTTGATGCTCACTGCTACCACTATGCTCAAACTGGCAGGTCTGCCCAGGGATTGAACTAGAATTTCCTGTACCTTTTTCGCAGCTTTTACACCTGCAAGGACAAAACATGGTATTAGTGCAGAGTACACTTAAAGCAGAGCAACTTTAGAAACATAGGTGAAAAATGCCTACACAGATACTGCATTCAAATAACATTAAGCTATTTAGTTTCATGGTGTAAAATTAACTGGTTTAATATTCACCTTGAGAAATAAAAATGGCTCTTAAATTAATCATGACAGCAAAATACTTCTTAGTTACTGAAAACCTCACCTGAGTTCTTCTAAACTTGACATTAGGCTATCAATCTTGCCTTTAAAGCAAGGGGAAAGCATTGGAATTCCACTGTGTTCATACAGGTTCCTGAGAGCGTAAACCTGTTTCTCCCTGAAAGGCTATCTATTAAATCCAGCAAAGAAAGAATTGCAGTAAACAAATTTATCAGGTCAATTACCTGGGCAAATTATCATATTTTTATGTTGTCCTTTAAGTTACTACATTTTGCATTAAGTTAATTCCCAGTTGGCAGATGGCCTAATCTATTTTGCTAATGTTATATAACATTGCAGCAGATAAACATAACTAGGGGAGAATTCTCCTCAGAGATAAAGAATAGCATAACATAATTCCCATGTTCCTAACGTATTTCCCAAGCAAACAATCATAGCACACTGCTAATACCGTTTGTGGTGGATTGTTTGCCTGTCTTTTTTAAGAGTATAATTTCACTTATATCAGAGGCATAAACATATTTTTCACTTTTGTACTGGGCTAAATTTTCACCAATACTTAAATAAATCAGCCACTTTGACTTGAAACTTGAACTACACATTTTTTTTGAAGCAAGGGTCTCTTCAGAATGTGTAATTTGAGTTTCAGACCTTACCTTCCCTCTGATACCTCTTCATCATGACTTTGTTCTGCCTCATCTTCCTTTTGGGAAGGAGCTGGTGGTTCCTCAGCACCTTTTTCACTCTTATCAGCATTTCTCTCCCCTTCATTCTCTTTCTCCTCCTGTTGTTCTTCAAGTACATCTTCAGGCACTTGATGTTCCTCCTTCTTCTCCTCATCTGCCGGGGACTCACTCTCTGTCTCCTGCACAGTTAGTTTTTGACAAGCATCATCAACAGCGTCTTCTTCCTGCTGCTTTTCTGGAGTGAAGGATCCCTGAAAAGACTTTCTCCTATATTCATAATGGCTTTCTAAAGACAAACTTTCTTCTTTCTCCTCTGACTCTTCAGTATCAAATTTGGGAGGATCCACTTCAAGCAGAACGGAACTTTCCCTCTTGGCATTTTCCTTGTTGAGCTTATCAACTTCTTCTTCCTGAGAGCAGGACTCACTCTGCTGGATGTGCCTATCTATAAGTAAAGGGATTATAAAGGAATCTGTCAGTGGTTTCCTGATAGTCAGTAACAGTATTAGAGTAGGGCTGCACACTTAGCATAACCTCTGTTGAATTTTGAACTAGGAATTTGCTTTCCTCTCCCACTTTCAAGGTCAGTACAAGTATCTCCTAAGCAAGAGCAGACTACGTATTTAAAACTGGGATTTCATAGGTCACAAATGCTTTCATTGAGACACAGCACTAGAAAATGTTTTTCTCATGAAAAGTTATTGTCAGCCAAGTCAAGGTTAATAAACTCCTCATGCAAAGCATCCTGCTGAACAGTTGCTTACCCTGTGCTCACTCATGCTGATGAACGCACATGTAACCCAAGCAACTTCACTGGAGCTGCTCAGGAAAGTCATGGCTATTTCTGTGCTATTTTTTAGGAACTAGAAGTTGATCAGAGAAAAAAATAGTCTAACCTGTTGAATCTGGTGGCTTCTTTTCTTTTGTTTCTGTTTCATTCCAATGTGACTTTTCTTTGATGACCTGTGGGAAGGCAATTGACATATTAGTCAATTTATATAGTGTACATGTTATATTGGTCCTCATGAAATCGCAGCCTGATTTTTTTTTTTTTTGTCAAATGCAAATACTCTGTGTTCTAATTCACACATTTCCTATAAATGATAGTCCTTATTTTAATCACTACAAGCCAATTGAATTGATACCAGTGCAAAGCAAAAGAAATTATCTTGGTTTTAATCAGCATCAGCGTTGGCATAAAAACAGCCTAGAAAAGATCAGGACTGAACCTCAGAGACTAAACCAAAGAAGCATCCAGGAATCAGCTGCTGCCCTGCTCTAGCTTTTGCTGTTAAAAAACTAGTTTAAACCAAATCTCAGAATATTTAATATTCTAGTAAAATGTTCAGTAACAATCTTACTGACACATATCAAAAATTTTCTTGCTGTTTAATCAACCATTGGTAATGACTTTTTTTAATGATGCAACAATTTATTAAGGGCTGACTGAGACAGTAACCAGGAATTGGAGCATATAAGCCCGTAACTTCAGCTTTGTACCCTTCTCTTACCTACATTTTACAATGTTGCAGTGACATCTAGAGGTGCTTCATGCCAATCCAGGGCCTCATAAAACCTCTGCAATTACCATTACCTTTGTGGATATTAACTCCTGTTTCTATGCTGTGTGCTTGGTGTGTTTTTTCACAGGCCACTCCTAGTCTGGTTAGTAGGTGACCACAGTACAACATGGTACCTGCTGTTGCTCAGTGCTCCTTTTTTCACCTGCTTTCTTCCTCTCACAGTGCTATGAAACTGGCACTGTCATTATTATTATTAGATCCACACAGTGTGAAAAGTGCAGATACCTCCAAGTACTTTCCAGAGGGACTACCAGCTAAAGCAGTATTGTACATATCCCAACAAAATATACGTGTTCAGGCACTTAATTTTTTGAGTGTCTTAACCATGGGATCAGTCCCACAGTTCTGGGCACCAACCAGTCCTATTACTAAACATTTGTTCTGGTAAGCCCTCTGCATTTTTTTTATGCTTTATTTTTTTACTTTAATTTCATCAGGCTATGTAGAAAATAGGCATGAAATCAAAGCAATGTGTATCCGCTATAAACAGAGTTCAAGGGAAAGGAAATTCCATGAGAAGCCAAAAGAGTTGAGACAAACTGAATGTAACTGCATGGAGCGATTTCAACGTGACTTGATCAGAAAATCTTGATCTGCAAGGGACAAGGAAACTGTAACATAAGCATAAGATCTGAGACTGACAATTATTTGGGATGCAGTTTGTCCCAGGAAGTTGCAGGCCACAAAATGAAAACGGCCACAATACAATCAGGTAAATACCCTTGAAATATAAATCAGAGCCTTGTTCCCACAGAACTTAAATATAAATGTAATGTTGCCAGATGGAACACAGGGAATCAACCAAAGCACTAAAAAGCACTAAAAAAAAAAAAAAGGGGGGGGGGGGGGAAGCCGCAGACTTATTTATTCTGCACTGTGTCGGCAATTAGTAATGCACTCAGATTCCTGTAAGTATGTCAGCCTCTCTGTACCGCTGAGGACATCAGCTCTGATCAAACACAGTCAGCTGAGCAAATAGCCAGAGAAATGGCCTCCAAGCTCTTTGATGCATGAGGCCAGATTTCACTTCTGCATTCAGAATTAATTGCAGACACACGGCACTTCCAACTAAATATTGCTGTCGTTTGCAGGTGTGAAATACAGAAGCCAGCTTTTGAGAATCCGTCTAGTGGAAGGAACATTGGACAGTGCTGAATACCTGAGACTGCCAGGGCATTACATAAATTACTACCATGTTTATTCAAGCTCCATTTCTGATCTCTGACATTTTACCAGCAGATGAGGAGTTCATACTAATTTAAATAAAAAAAAAAAAAGAATACAAATGAAATATTTACTGATATCCTTCAGAATAAATTTGCAATAAATATAGGGTCAAGAGTGCATTAGAGTAAGAAATACAATTATAAGGACTAGATATTGAAATACTTGTAAATACATGACTAGTCTATACATGAAGAAGCCAATTTTCTCCACATTTTGCTCTTTGTAGCAACATGTGAATTCAACTTGTCAAATATTGACCTGGCAATAAAAGCAAGAACTTTTGCTCATTATTTCTCCCCTCTAAAGGGTGGGGGTTCACCAGGTTCTCTGGAGCTGACTAGAAGTCAATGTATACTTCCCATCCCAGCCGCAGGCGGTACAAAGACCTCTTTGTAGTTTGTCAGGGGCATGCGTGACGTCCAGCCCCAGGCAGCTGAGCAGCTGCTCTGAGAGCCCACAAGTCCCAAAAGCTGTAACACTCTTTGAAAATCTCATCTGAAAGGTGTGGTGGTTTGTTAAAGACATCTATCTCACCTAATTACTCTTCATACCACTCCTCTTCCCTCAGTCTGTTAGATCTTTCTTAAGGGTCTTTTTAACTTAATCCCTAATAATATTTTATTTATTTATGTATTATTCTTCCCAAACTTAGGTAACATGACTTTCTACAGTCTGTATTTTCTAAAATCAAAGTAATCAATATTTCTTAGTAGAAAACATTTTTTCCCTTTTCTGTAATGACTTGAATATCTAAAATTAGGTAAATGGCACTACAGTACTTTTTCCTAGTCATACAAGCCAAAAGCTTCCAATGAATTTTACATTTTCATTTCACAAAAAGTTAAATATGAAAGCTTTTGTTGTGACCCTGTAAAGTATACCACAGCAAAAAAGGTGTCTGTATCTACTCAGTTTTGTATTGTGTCTTCAAAAATACATTTTCTAGACTTAAACATAATCTTTCATAGAATATTGCCAGACCCTAACCAAGAGAGACAGAATAAAAGCCCAGGTGATGATTCAGAGTAATGTGAGATAGTCCAGAGGCTGAAACTTCAGTATAGACCAATGGAAAAAAAAAATTTGGAAATTATTTAAATTGACTTTAGAAACCTGCAGAAATTAGGCAAAAAGCAATAATATATATAAATATAATATATTCTAATAGAAATTTCAAATGGAGCAAGAAATTAATGTCTTTTATAGATATCTGACTCCTTTTTAATGACCTGTATATAGTTAAATTCCTTCTTTATACTGAAGCAGTCCTACCCTTGGAATGTTTTTTTAGTTAACTTTCAGATTTTTTTAATCACCTAATAAAACTCTTTGATTCTTTTTTTCCTACTGCAAAAATTTTTGCAATGAATGGCCTCATGAAGCACCCCCAACCATTCAGTTAGAGGTCCTTTATCACCCCATCACATTTCATTTGATACCAAGACATTATCTTCAGCCTCCATCTGCCAATACCAAGACACAAACCTTTGCATATGCCTACACCACATTTTAACTCGGTGTCACTTTCTCGTGTTCTTGATAGTTTGCAGAGCTGTCTTATGGCAAGACAACCTGGTTTTGTGTAAGATCTGACCACCATTCATTTATCAAAATTATTAAGTTACTTATGATTTGCAATTAATGAGTTTCCCTAACAGCCAGCACTCAGCCATGGGCTTTGCCACCTGAGCACTGTACTGAGGATGCTCCCAGTATCTCCACACCCATTTCCAGGAAAGTGCAGAACATACGACAGAAACCTCGGGGCAACCGCATGCATGGTGATGTCTCTTGTGCCATCCATCAAAGCTGGAATCCATCCCCTCCTGCCCTTTCATGTTCCTCTTCGATACATATCCTTTTCTTCCCGCCCCACCCCCCCCAGCAGCGTAAAATATTCAGTGAGAGTATTTTTGATACAAACTTACAAATGCTAAAAACCATACACATGGGAATTCTGCTTTTATTGGCAGGTGGTGCATCTGCTTCCATGTCATTATTTTTTTGGGACACTGTAACAACTGCTGGCACCTTCAGGCAAAGATTTGGACTCTTGCATGATTTTTATAGAGCTCCTTGAACTAGATAAAGAAATCATTCCTCTGTAAAATCCAAACTCAATCCACAAATATCTTCTAATCACACACAAAAAATAAGCTCGGAACCATGAGAATTGTGATTCCCCCAATACAAAATACAAGAGAAGTTCTATGTGACCTGCTCCTTTGAAAATACATAGGTAATGAGGCAACAACCTCTGCATGTGAAAAATCCCTCAGAGCAACATCATCCTAGGGAAGAAGCAGAAAATCAGTGAAGCCAAATTGTTGTCCATTCCCCAGGAAAGTTTGCTGACTTCTCACCCACTGTGCTGGAGAAGCAATGTCTGTCCTGTTTCAAATGGATGCTTCCTCCTGCCAGGCCATTCTTCTCAAAACAGGGAATCTTAAACAGAAGAGTAGAAAAGGCTTTCATGCAACCAGGCTCCTGACAGAGCCCATGGCCTCAGCGAAGGTGCAACAGGTTGCACTAACAGTGACAGGTTGGTTCTAAACATCTTTACTTTTGTCTTGAGGTCTGGCCACTGTCATTTAACAGAGTCATTATCAGGCATAAGAAGGGCTCTGGAGGTAGACCTTTTAACTCCAATTGACTGGTTTACTTTTAATGTCTCTGGAATACACAGAGGCCTTTAATAATCATCAACTAATCTGAGGCTACCAAGACACCCACTAGGACCAGAGCACTCATCATTACCTGGCTTTGACATGTGTTCTTTCACTGATCTGGGAAATTAAATCAACCAGTCACTATAATTTTTGAGTTTCTCATCTAAACAAATCAGGGGCAATGTCAGGCAAGCACAAGCACTGAAGAATTCAGCTGCTTTTCTTACCAATGCATTGGACAGCCTCACATCTCTCCCTTCTCTATACTTCTCAATGTCCTTACGTGTGTGATGACTGACAGGGTGCACATGTGCTTCATATGCACCTGCACCATAACCCCAAAATTTTCCAGGTGCTACTCTTCACATTTTTGCCATTACTATTAAATAGGTCATTCTCCTAAGTGGGTTCCACTATTGTCACAGTGTGAGAAAGGAGAAAAAAAATCCATCTTGAAAGCCAAATCACTGGCAGATCTTTTTAACTGTGGTGATAAACCACCCACTTGTCAAACTACTCAGGCAAATTTTTTAACTACAGTATCAGTTAAGTAGCCTCACTATTAAGAGAGTATTTCTCAACTCAGCTGAGCTAAGCACGCAATGGTATAGATGGCAAATATCTTCAGACTTTATGAACTGCCCTTCCTAAGCTTTTCTCCAAAAGCACACAGTTGTGAGATTTCCGTCCAAAGGGTTATAAACTTAAGAAATCATCCCCTACAGCTTTGATGACTCACTTTGAACTGGACTCCAGAAATGCAGGTTCCTAACAATTCATTTAACAAGAAGGGAGTTTGGGTTGAGGGTAAAGATCTGTTTGGGTTTTTTTTAATTTTCCCTTTATAGAAAGACAGTGGTCCTGTGCCACCTCACCATGCAGAACCCGGTGAATGGAATGTGGTGGGGCTCATTCCAAGCTCTGTTAGGGCTGGTTCCCAGCCACCCATCACTGCTCCTTCTCACTGCTGCATGTGTATGCAAAACCCAGGGTGCTGCCAGGATGACACCAAATTAGTTGTGTTTCAGAGCAGCCACCCATGTCATTAAAACTCAGTGTGGTGGAGACACCACATTTACTTGCAATGGCACTCTCCTACCAGAGGAAATAGTCAAGCATGGTACCCCTACACTTTCTGATGTGGGGCTGAGAGGAGTCATTACCAGAAAACTGCCTAAATGTCTAGGATATCTGATGACAAAAGGTGAATTTTAGATGGCTGCAGCGGACAAAGACTTCCTCCCTGCGTAAATCCCTCCTACCACTGTCTCACCTCTTTGAGGAACCTTCTGCTTTTACAGGACAGCTCTCTGATGAGCTGCCTTGCTTTGCTTTCCTGCACTTACCAGTTATCTCTTTATCTTCATCATGAGGTCTCCCTAGTTTTGCAAAGGAATTGTCATGGATTCCTACAATGGTCACTCTAACACATAGGCATTAATGTCATGCCCAAAAGCCATCCAATGTGGCATGTAGGTATTTAGGAATTAGCTATGTCTACTTTGATTTCACACATTTTCAGACTTGTAGAGACAGCAAAATCCCAACAGTGTTCAGGAAGGGATCCTACGCAGGGAACATTGTACAGTAGACAGCAAGTTCTGAGGGTAAATGGAAACAAAGTTAAACAGCATTATGAATTGAAAAGGCATGAAACAACTCCTATGGCTGTCAGTAAGGGAGAGAAAAGGGCAGAACAAGATGAAAAAACTGTCCTGAGAAAACAAAACAGTTTTATAGACAGTCAGAGAGAGAATTTTAACTCTGATATACCACAGCTCACTCAAAAGATGAAATTCTTTTACCAAGAACATATTTAAGTAAAGACATCAGTCCTGAGGGAAAGAAGAGCATTCCCAAGTATAATGGCACCTGAGGGTGCTGACCAGCTGCATTGCCCAAGCAACACACAACCCATCTGCTGAGATTCTGCAGAAATCTCTACTCTTGAAACCACTGAGCACAACAGAAACTCTTGCAAACAGATATTAAAGAAAAAAAAAAAAAAGAAACAATTCCCACCTATTTGGCTGAAAGATGAAAAATACACAGAACACGGCCAATTTGGAGAGAATTTAAATAATACATAAGGGACCTGTTAGCATTTGTAGGCTAAATGAAGGAATCAGAACAGTTATAGACTGAGGCTGAATGGATCTTAAAACACATGTGGCAAACAGCAGTTTCATTGTGGGCTCCTACTAAAGCAGCCAGTGACCTGCAATTGCAGTGTGATACCTGCACAGGAGGTACAGAGGGTTCAAGCAGAAAACACAGCTCCCACCGCTGGGGTGTCTTTAGTGTGGGAAACAGCCCCAAACTGCTAATGGTTGGTGTCCGTAAAGCAAAGCCTGTAGAAATGTCAGGAAACCAAAGCTGCAGACACCTGCAGGCAACTGCAGGAAGTTCAACACTACTTTACAATGGCAACAAAATGGACTTTCTGACTCTCCAGATGAGTATTTGCAGGTTAATAGTACAGAATCTCTAAACTCTTTAATTTGAAGGAAACAAGTGAAGTATTATTTTACCCTCTTTCTTTATAAGAGGAAGAAGTAGGACTGAAAGCAGAGTTATAGACAGGAACATTTTGCAACAGGATTATCACAGACTACTTAAAAAGGTGAATTTGAGGAAAACCTCAAGGCTTTTAAGACGCTTACTGTAGAACTGCTGATTTCCCTGAGTGGCAATAGTGACAAAATAACTTAAACGACAAGTAATACAGGCTACTCCTCTCAGCCATGTGGTGATAAGGTCATGCTGCACTCAGTGGAAAATGGCTGGGAGACATTTGGCAGCATTGACAAAGCATGAAGTGTCTCCAAGCTACACCATATTACAACTTCAACGCAAACCAGAAATAAACTAAACTCCTGTGTGAGGCAGTGGAGGTATTTCAGGATGGCAGTAAAAGGCAGGAAAGCAGAAATTTTCTTCAGAAGAGCAGTCCCTATATTTTGCAAGAGCACAAAATTTGCCTGTGGAACCTATGATTAGGAAATTGTTCCAGCTGCTGCTGATGCCGGGAGAGAGATTACACACCCCAGCTGCTTATACCCCTTCCTTACCTCTCTCTCATTCCCCCTCTTCCCTCTCTGTTCTGCCTCTTTCACAGCTCTCTACGCAATATGGTTCTGTAAAAAGAGACAGTTAGGAAAAATTAAAAACCAGTATTACATTAAGCAAAGAGCAGCACATCTCTAGAGAAGGAAGGATGGAAAGACAGATGAGCAGTATGTAAACACTCTTCACTGCCTAATCCAGTTGTACCCATGGCCACCTACTGCATTGTCTACTAGTAATTCGTTCATAAATTATGATTGGATTATTTTGCAGAACCAGGCTGGGGACAGACAAACATTTTTCAGACACCTCAGCTGTTAGAACTAAGAGATGGCATTTACTCATAGGTGGAGCAGGGTGGATGACAAATAGGAACATCATCCAAAACATCTGGTCATCTCTAGTAGTGCACAGAAGTGGGTACTGTCCTTCTGAACGAATTGTAGTGAATGGATTGCCTTGTTCGTGGCTGTACAGAAACAGAATAGGACTGTGCATGTCTAAAGGGATGGAAGAGCTGCTCAGAGTTGCCACACAAAGTCCACCTAGGATACAAGAGATGTTGTTCTTACTGCCTGGCAGCTTGCACTTCTATGTTGTCAGCACTGTTCAAAATTATCATCAGGTAGGACTAGAGACAGGAACGAGGATTCTGTTAAGAGAAGCAAGGATTGGTATCTGCACATTTGGGTAAATTTGTTCATTGCTATGTGACTCGGTATTAGTGGTGCTTTTCAGGTGTAAAACTCTGCAAGGGTGAGATCCCCTATTTTTCTATTACTTTGCTTTTCTTTTTACTTTAATCACAACTATATAAAATATATAGAAAAATATGGAGATCCAGTTCAAATATGGAGGCATGAGCAACCAACTTCACAGTGTCTCATGGACCAGAATTTTGACTAACTTGCTCAGTGATCCTGTTCTTAGCCTCTCACCCAAGGAGAGTCTGCTTGCCCTAACTGCTGGTACACACTGTCTCCTACTAAGCTGACAGCCAAGCTCAGCAGTCTCTGCTGAAGGATATCATTCCACGTTCTGTTACTCCTAATGCAGGGCTGACTTCAAGTCTGTTTTTACTTAAACCTAGGACAACTAAGTGTTTACCAAAGCCAGCTGTTGTTCACAGGATAGCTTGGTAATTTTATGATGGTCCTTTTCTAATAAATCAAACACACAGAGAGGAGGTAATGACAAGCTAACATATGTATGCTATCTCATAAAACAAACAAAATATAAACAACATAATAATATCATCAGCATGATTCCAGACATGCTCATGCTGCCTTTCCTAAGCCCACATGCTAGACAAGTTCCTACCAAGTCCACTCAACATCGCCAAGAGTCTGCCTAAACAAAAATGAATCAGCAAGGGGATTACAAATGTAGCTGCTGCTGGAAAAAGACAGAGACTCCACTTGCTCCTGTCTTTATTGCGTCCTTGTCAGTAGGCTATCTCTGTTTCCATCATGTTCAAGGCCCCTTGCCTCTACTTCCAGGTCTTTTATAGTGCTGAACTCTCCATGGGGCACCTGCATCTCTGCCATCCTGACTCCTCTCTGACCTGCCAGGAGCACAAGTTCCTCCTGTTCTGCTACACCCGTTGGTTACCACAAACTCACCAGCAAAGCCTCCAAGGTCCTCTCCTTTCTCCAACCCTGTGCTTCTATTGCAGAGAGCCTTGCACCTACTCTGGTCTCCAGAAGCTGCCAGTTCATTAACATGCCAGGCCTGATTCAGTTTACATTTATAAATAGTTTAGATGAATATGTACTTTCACTGAGATAGGTAGATCTCTACCCCAAACTTCAGAGATGGCAGCATTACAGAGATGACCTGTGGGTCTCATTCCAGTGGGGCTTTTACAACAGATGTTTTCACTGATGTTTTGAAGAGTAAAAGAAGTCCTAAACTCAGATGCTCAAAATAAATAATCTTTTCTTATCAAAGTAATTGTATAAAACAAGAAAACTTCTCTCTTGTTGAAACTGCTTTTTTTAAACCAGTCCAGCCTGATGTTCAAGAAGGGCCTGTAATGACGATTTTTGTTGTCAGTCTTCTTTGGCAAGGAAGCTATTTTTCTCTTCAGTTAATGATGCTCTGGAAACAAGGATGCACAATTTATATCCTTACATAGTGACAGATGGGTCAGTTCAGCTGACAGAGCTTTACAAGATGTTCCTCTGTTGCTACTCAGCACTGACTGATATTTTTATAGTTTCCTTTGAAGGCTCAAATGCTTCTTGTCTATCTAAGAAGCGGGGTTGCCTTAGGGTAACCAAGCTGAAAAGCACACAGTTTGCTGACCAGGCCATTCTGAGTAATATTAGGTGCAGTGCTTCTTTTTTGCAAGGAATGCTGTTTCCATTAATACCTTCACATGATGTTTTTCCTGCTCAAAAACTTCAGAAAAACAAACTCAAGAACTATTCTTTGAATGAACCAAAGAGTAAAGCCTGCATGTGACTTTTTGGGAGAAAAAAAAACTTAAGCAAAACAGAACAAATTATGAAAGGCAACCTTTTTGGTTCACTGTGGGTTAATTAAATACCAATATACTTTGTCACAAGAAATTTCTCAATTTTCTTTACCAAAAAAAGACTACTCAAGCTACCTTTACAAGAACTTATTGGGGTCAATTGAGTCTTTCAAGACATTTTTGGTGTCTTTTAATCTGAACTTTAAAGAACATGATGAAACTCTCATTATGGTAACAGAGGCATTTTTTACCCAGGGAAGTTTACACAAGCCACAGCTCCAGTTACAGTAACTCTACCTCAGATCCCAGTTTAGAAGTCCCCTAGTCCTCACCAATGGAGAGAAATACCGGATCGGAACAGCACACTTAAGATGTTCTTTGAAATAAAGGACAAACATATGTACATGCCCTGACCCAAGGAGGCTTTTTACCAGTTCCACTAATCTCTAAACCCTGGTGCTCATAATATGACTGCTGCAACTTGATTCCCCCAGATAATTATAAATCCAGAAAAGAACATCTTAAAATTCATGGCCAGGACCCAAGACTCCTGATGTCTGTCAATCTTTGTTATGTTCTTTGTTGTTATGTTTTACAGCTGCAAAGAAATAATTAGAAAAAAATGAAGGTCTGTATAACAAGTAGATTTTTCTATATCTTTTCCACTGAAACTTGCTCAGCTTGTCCTTATACTTTTCACTTCTAGAGCACATTGGTTGTTCTTTCTTAAATGTCAACAAAACGAAAAAGCTGAGCATATAGCAGAACATATCCGTAGCTTGCAATGATTCCTGCCAAGATGAAACACAAACCTGGGCTCACCTTTTCATTTTTCTTCTTGAGCAGGTCACCAGCTGTTGTCTCCGAGAAAATGTGCATCCTAAAGGGATGTCCAGCTCCTGCCTTGCAAACTTTACGTTTTTTAACATGATGTTTTACACTTGAATTATGAATTATTAATGTTTTCACCTTCTCTACCAGAGGTCCTACAAGTTTCTGTAGTCCAGAAACACTTTGTTCAAGTCCATCTAGCCTTTTAACCTGCTGCTCTGCTTTCCTGTTTATATCAGAAAGAGATTTTTTCATTTTAAGGCAAAGTCTCTTCATTTCATTGTTTTTCCGGTTTTTGTTTCTTTCCATCCTCGATCCAGGTTCAGATGTTTCCGTCTTTACCATCTCAATGTCTTTTTCAATGGAACAGATTTCTTGGGAAACACTGTTAAGCTTCTTAAGGACATTGTCTTGCAGAGTCAACAGTTTATCAATTTTCTCTTCAAGGGAGGCAAACTTCACATCCATGATGTTGAAACTTTCAGATGTGCTGACATCACTTCTCGCAACACGAAGAATTTGAGGAGGTTCTATTCCATTATCTGGCCCTTGGTTTTGCAAAGTGTTTGGATCGAATATTTTGGCCAAGTTGTTGACCATAGACGTAGAAGAGCTCTGCCTGCTGGATGTAGTCATTTTGCTGGTTTGGGTATGGGAAGGAAATGCTCTGATGATCAGCTGCTTGAGGACAATATCAGTTGCAAAGGCTTTCCATCCAGGCTGCTCAGATATACAGCCAAGTTTGGCAACTCCAGCTCAACTAATTTATATACTACTCTCATATATTTGACTAAAACAGAGAAAAGAGACACTCAAATTATTTAGGAGAAAAATGCCTTTAATCCATTCTTTTCTTTACAGATATATATCTATCTGTTTCCAAATTAGGTGAATATGGAGATGCATATCGTAAATGCACTCGGTTCAGTGATATCAGCCCTAGCAAGGTCTGAACTATTTGCACTCCAATGGCATTTGACAGCAAAAAGGCTACGCGACACATGAGAAGTCATTAAGGGTAGAGAGACTTTGGCAGTGGTGTTGCTGCTTTTCAAAAGCCTAGTATGTAATGCGACTCCTGCTCTGAAGAGAATAAGGATCCATACAGGGAACTTAAATGTGGCTGCTTGAAATTGCTGTGTTTTAAGGTAAACTTTCCAGATGAAAACTTCTATTCCTTGGAAAGCCTGTTATGCCAGGCACAAAGTCAATAGAATGGTTAAAAAACAAATACATTAAAGAAAGTAAAACAAGAAGGAGATGCTGGAATGCAAATATTTGGGGAAAAAAAATCAGAGCTTTTTTATCTATCCTATGTCTCAGCTACCACATAGCTAGCTCTTTATGCACAAGTAATTAACTCCATAGCTAATATCTTAATTTAATTCTGTATTTATCAAGACTGTTGTAATTTGCCACAAATTAAGAGGCTTATGTTTTACTGTGATCTGGTAATACAAATACCAAAATAGAATAATTGATAGAGACTCAGCTCTTCTCTTTGTTTGCCTGACAGTAAATGTCTCGTGACCAGTGATTAGTTTTCCCAACTCAAACAGTTTATTTAAGTTTTGCTTTTGCAAGAGACTTTAGTTTCTTTCAGAAAGACAACACTGGACAAAAAAATTTTATTACTAGGAATAGGATTCCCCTAAGGGTAGGTCTGAATTGTTGAACACCTTTCATGTTGGTTAGAAAAATAAAAACACAATTTGAAAGAAAGAATAAAACCAGCATTTCTCATCTCAAGTCAGCCATACTCCACAGGAGCAAGAAGTAAATCAGTATGGATCAGCTTGATGGAGACAGGCTGCCTCTGAAACACAAAGAAACAGCTACCTTGGACAAATGACTGTCATAGATTGACCACACATAGGTCAGTCTGCACTGTTGCCATGTCTTTTATAGAAATAAATACATAAAGTTGGCCAGCTGGTTGAAAAACAGCCAGACTGTTGCTCTGCTCAAAGGATCAAGAGCTTCTTTTGTGATCCCTGTGAATTATTTCTTTTGCCAATCTCAGTTTCTCCATCCTTTAAACAGGGAGCATGAGGGATAATTAGGTAAGGGATATAGTGAGTACTGAATACCTAACACACTAAATAGTCTTTCAAAATTGCATGGTTTTCTCTTCAATTTTAGGTGCCAAATGTGTCTTTTAGAGTCAATCACAGCTGAAGTTTTCAAAAGCTTCCAAAGGCATTCTCCCACAATCATTTGTGACTCAACATGTAGTCAGTGTTGATAAGGATAAGCTAATTCAAGAGCTTATTCTCTGGTTACTGCAGGTTCGTAAGTACATTTGTCACCTTCTGGGATCAGCATGTTACTGCAAGTGAAAGTGAACTGTATTCATGCATGACCCTAAAACATGGATTGAAATCTCTTCTTTAAATAACAGACATTACCAAGAGGTGGCCATCATGTGTTACAGTGCACAGCATATTCACTGAGCAGACTGAGAAGGTTAAAAATATTTAAAATAGGAAACAGGATTAAAAATAAAAAACCCAAACCATTTAAAGATCTCTATTTCATGAAAAGAATAATATACAGGACAGCATGTAAAAAGAGGAAGTAATAACAAAGCAAAGAACATAACATCAGTTCCAGCAGAGTAGTTATGTTTGAAGCCCTTTTTCTCCTTCTGCTAGAAAAGTTTGAAGCCCTTTTTCTCCTTCTGCTTCTCCTTCATCTCTGCTAGAAACATGAACTAAACTGTCCTGGCAGTTTCATATCTGCAGAAGCCCCCGTTGGACACAAACTTCCAGAAGAGGCATTTGCATGTCTGTCAACTGGCCAGGTTTGAAAAGCCATTTATGCAGGGATGAAATATCCCTGCAGGAGTTCACAGTCAGCTTCCCCCTGTCCCCTGTCCTCCCTGCATGCAAAAAAAAATAGGTTAAAGGTTTATTAGACCTTGCCATCCATCCAGCTAGGACTCCTGGTCTGGGGAATTTCATAGGCAAAGACTGTTAGGCACAAGGATCCTCTCCAAAAGGAATATTTTGTGAAAGCAAGAAATTATTAAAAGAAAAAAGAAAAGGATATACAGACAGCAGTGGTAAAAATGTGCCACATATGTTAAACATTTAAATCTCTCCTAACAGTTGCCCAGGGAAATGCTATGTGAAATACCTCAAACCAGTACTATAAACACTAATAAAAATTTTAAGCTCTGTGAGGTAAGATCCTATTATCAAGTATCATCTGTAAAGTCCTACTTATTTAATATTTTACCATGACATACAAAAATGCCAGACACCAAAAGGGTAGAAAGCAAACTATAAAAATGCTTCATTACAAGCTCCTCAGTATGTTAGCAGTTCTGTCTGAAGTGAACTAGAAGAGAGAACTGGTGTGTAGGGGCTTGAAAATAGGAATAAATGAAAGAAAACTAACATCAGCTTGCTTTCTAGGCTCAGAAAGCTCTTGCCAGTAACTTCTTCACAGCTGGGAATCTGCGATCCCTGCCTCTTGGACTGTAAAATTGAAATAACCTTACATATCCAGATACTTTTCAGGAGTTCAGTGAGAATTAATTACTTAAGGAAAAGTGATCTGTAAAAAATAGTGTAATTTAAAGTATTTGAACATATCCTTCTTAGTGCTCTGAATTATTACTGCTACACTATGAAATTCAATAATACTATACGTAAATAATTTGAGCCATTTATAATAACCAAATAGCTGAATGAAGTTTTCCTAGTCTAAAATAATCTCTTAGCATCTATACCTACCATAAATGCACAAAATAAGCCCATATAACATCAATCTTATTTTCATCTCACAAACTTTAGTGATGACTGGTCATTGGATTTGCATAGCACCAAAACTGCTTAAAAGTCTGTTGGAAATCAAGGGTATGAGCTGCAGCAATGGTTACTTTTTGTGAATTGAAAACAAAGAAACACAACTGACTGAAATACAATAGAAAGAAAGCAATTCCACTAGTTTTAAAGATGACATGATTCCACATATTCCCAACATTGCATGATACTACAATTCAGAATATTAACACTAGGCCACTGCACCAAAGACTGATATTGAACCCTGGGAATTTTTGCACACAGGTGTAATCCACACCTGCTAATCCACTGAGAAAATGTATGGTATTTGATAATCTCCCATACAGCCTAACTTCTTCTATACAATTGCTGCCCTGTTGATGATGAATTCTTTTGAATGGCTTTTACATAAAAGAAAATTAACCTGTAGTTCTCTATTATTTCAAAGTCAGTTGGAAAAGGCCTTAAAGCAGTGTATACAATTTTCCAAGTGTAGTGGCATTGAAAATTTGGAAGAAATAGCGATGAAGTACCAATGGATACATTGCTCCTACTGTGACTTTCACATTTTTAACATATCTGCAGACATGGTACAGTGAGCCTATAAGAGATGTCATAAAACTCTGTATCTTATATAGACATAGTTAAACGGGCTATAGGTGAAGATTGGACAGACTGGAGAAGTAAATTTTTCCTTCTGATTTCTCTCTTGAACTCAAATTGCAGCCAGTGTTATTTTCTCTGCACACACAAATATGGAAAGCTGGCTAGCGTTAGGAAATTATCCCAGCATATCTATTTGCTCCCTAGCTCTATTAGCTGTCTGCTTCTGAACAGTGATCTTCCAGTCAAGAGATGCCCAGACCAAGCTTTTAGCATGTTCTGCCCCAAAGCCTGTAAAGGGCAGGAGGACCTCAGTTCCACAGTGTTTGGATCTCAGTTTCCTAGGCGTTAGAGAAAAAAAATTTGAAAAAAACATTCATAGCCCAAAACATCCAAACAGTTTCTAATCAGTAAAAATATGTAATATTTGTGGTTCTTTTAATTTCACATGGCAATTTATCAGTCCAAAAAAAGCCTGCTTTCTGCTTTAAAAAGTTGTTCACTAAGTTTTCACCAATTCTTGGTCCTCTGATCATACAGCTGAGCTGTTAACTACCCTGCCTTACCTTATTTTGTTCTACTAGACCCACGTTACCAGGAGTTACTCTCTCCTTCCCTTCTTTTTTGGACTAAGTCTTTTCAATTTAGTTCAGTTCAGTTCTTCATTTTTCCTTACAACTAAAAGTCCAGACAGTGCACCTCGTAAATTTATGTCTGCTGGCATCAAACATTATAAACAAGAACACAAGTGGAAATGTTTGAGTCGTAGAGTCTTATTCAAAATTTCTTGGGCTGTAAGCCTTGTATCAGGATATGCCATATTTTGTGGAAGTCTGCTACCACTCAACTTTACCTGGAGAACATGGTACACATTCATCAATCTTGAGCTGTTCTATACAAGGTATCTCCAAAACTCCCATGTCCAGTTTAATATTTTACTGCTATGGAGGATTGGGGTTTTTTCCCCTCAGAAATAACATGGGGCCACCTGCCATGCATGAGTTTGCAGCATGTGTGTGATGCACGCTCCACATTCCAGCCATTCCTCACTCTCATGTGTAAGCAGCATATGTTCTCCTGACATTTCTGTACCTGTGTCCTGGCAAGGATTGGGTTTACATAGGGAATATATTAAGGGGAGTGGGCTGCGGGTATGTGAACAATTAGCTCTGAGTTTCTGAGTTTTCCTAAAGCACTATCTAAATTTCCCTTGGTGCAATTGAAGTTGATTTCTTCCTGCGCCATCCATGGATGACTAGAATAATTTGTTCTCTTCTCTTTTGCAAATACATTTAATGTATTTGAAGTTTATTATTACATCTCCTTCTCAGTATTCTCTCAAATATATAGTTACTTTGCACACAAAAACATATTACCATTTCCTAGAAGTGATCAGTATTAAGAAAATGGAGGGATTTTTCCTTGAATATTTTTCTGGAGAAGTTGCCTTCCTCGATGAAAAGAAGTTGAACATAGTCTGTGTTTGTGGATTTTTAATAAATTCACTTGTGAAAATGGTACAAGCTAACAGGTTATGCTGTATCTCCCAGAAAACAATGTTAGATTTGGCTTTCCTTAGAATGGATCTTCTTTTCTATTAGAAAATTTGTTTAAATATTTAAAATAAAATCTCATGACAGAGAAAATAAAAACTGCATAAATATATAGCATGGGTCAGCTCTTCAGGAGCCCACATAAGAAAATTACTATCCATTGTTTTATATTTCAATGAGTTAAAATAAGACCTTTTTAAGATTATCTACAATTATCTTACTTTTCTGCTGACTTCTCATTTATTTTTGTTCTTTTCAATGTCTAGTTCATGCCTTATATATCCCTGCCCTGTATATCTGGAACTTCCATATTCTTCTTCCTTCCTTAAAATTAATTATTTCCTGCCATCCTGACCACTGTTTTGTCTTTGGCATTTATCCTATGGTTGATCTGCATTCACTTAATGAAAAGTCTTTCATAAATAAGAAAGGTCAGGGAATATTTGCTACCCTACTTTTATGAAGTTCTAGTTCAAATTCACTATTCTAATGCTCTATCTTCTACAAATTAAAAAAAAAAACAAAAAAAAACAAAAAAACACAAACAAAAACCCCCCAAAAAACAGAACAACAAGCCCAATCAAGAAACCACTTCTTTTTCTGAAACTCTCATCAAGAGAAATGCAAATTTTATTCTCAGATTTTCTTCAGAAATGTATATTTTGTGGCTGGACTGGCCAGAGCACATAGCAGAGGGGTTCCAATAGTATCTTTTATATCTGAATCACCAATTGTGTTTTAGAGATAAATCACATCTTTGTATTTTTCCCTATGGTGATAGTGGTCATAAACTGTAGACATTCCTAGCAAACAAGTCTGTCTCCTTCAATCATTTGCAAATAAGGTGCTTTGAAGAAGACCCTTATATCATGCACAGAATATTCCTGTAGAAGTCTCAGTAAGATCCATATCTCAATAAGTCTCAAAGAAGGAACAACTTGGGACTTTGGGGAACAGGAAAGCCACTATCCAAAATACTCAAAGATTTCTATGTGCTAGTCACAAAGCAGAGAACATAGTAGTGCATGTGAGAGCTAAAGCACATCTGCTCTTTCTCTAGTACACAAAAACAGCTCCCTGAGAAACAGTTTAAGCTTACAGCTGCTCAGCTCTGAAACAGATTAGAAAGCAAGCATGAAAGCTATGAACCAGACTCAGAAAGTCATGCTGTTTACTGAAAGTTCACAGATGTCCCTGATGGTAGAACAGAAAAACCATTCTCTTCCCCCTGCCCTCGTTCCTCCCACCCTTCCCAATCAAAAAAGATCCATCAAGATAGATGAGGAAATGTATCCAAAATTATGTATTTCTACAGTCAGCAGTCATGTTGGACTCCTTCACTGTGGGGGCTGAAATAACTGTATGCCTAAGATTAAGTATGTATTATACTGTATCATAAGTGATATACCTTTATGGCTTCTCTGGGGTCTGCCCAAAACAGTTGTCTGGAACTCTGCTTAGGGTCAGAAAAGGAAACAGCTTCATACAGTGCAGGAGCATACAGCAAGAAAAGTCTGGCACGGAACTTCATGAGGTAGGACTAGGGAATTTACTGCTCCACAGGGTTCTCTGCACACAACTGCTCTACGACCTGTTAATTAATTATGAATTCGGACTTCCTTTACTGTAATGACTCTGGTAACCAAGTACCCTGGAATATCCTAGTGATAAACGATGAGAGCAAGTCCCTGAAACAAACTACAGAGAGATTCTATCACAATTCAGTGATCAATCGGCAGATGTCTGGTACTGGTCTTTTAGATATACTACCACCTTCAAATTTTGAGCCTCTCTGTAAATGTTTATGTGACCACCTTTTGCAGAAAAATAAATGTTAATTGACCTGTATGTCCTTCTGTAGAAAATATCTTTGAAGATGAAAATGATAACAGAAGGCAAAATCCATATTCTGGGGGTGAAATCTCTTGTACTCTGGCACTCCGCAGATCTCTTTCATGTGGAAAAGCATTTGCACAGGACAAGTAGTGCAACTGCAGGTTGCATGGTGCAGCACACAACATTCACCCAGGTTAAGCACAACTAACTCATACATTACCTCCCAGTGTTAATGTGTTTCTTTGGATGAATAAGAACTGCACAGCACATTAAAAAAGCCACCAAAATCAGCATCTCTCTGCTTAAAAGCTGAAGTTCAAAGCACTTCACCATCAAAGTGCAGAGCGTTCTTTCACTGAGGGTTGGTCTCCACTATCATCTCCTGCTGTCAAGATATCACATCAAGAGTCTCACCTTTACTTAGCTGTCCCCAATTAACTATACTAAAAACAAAACAAACCTCAAAACCCAGAGTTTCTTAAGGCTGAAAAAAACTGTGTGATAAATTACCCATTAATAGCTTAAAACTCTATTTCCAGGAAGCCTGTTTAAAGGAAAATTCCTGACTTTCTGAGGCTAAAGCAGAGGTGTCATAACTCTGAAACAGAGCAATGAAAGAAGTACTGTCTCCAGGTGCAGCAGGAGCTGTACCTCATTTCATCTCTTGGGTAGACTGGTTAAAATCTCTGGTTGCAATCCAAAACTTTCTGGCAGCTAGCATCCTGTATTAAAATTTATAAACCACAAAAGGCCTTTTCTTACAAAAAAGTTAATTCAGGATGGATAGGCTGAAAAGACTTGAAAGGGACAGTCATCAGAAGTGGTTATATGGAAAATTGGATGTAAGTAACACCTTTCGCTCCATCAGAACATACTAAAAATACAGTAAATGCAATTTCAGTGAGAAACTGTGCTGATTAAAAGATCTTTAAAAGAGCTGCAGAGAAGAACCCCAGAGCTGCCTGTCCTGTTGGGAGGTAGAAGTTTTACAAAGTATGTATTATCATCTCCAGAAGAAACACACTGATAGCTCAGCTTTCTTCAAGCTGCAAAACTTACCTGCTGTCTACAACACCAGAGCCCTGGTGAGAAACAGGGGACATTCTCTGTGGTGACTGCCCACTCAACAGGCAGAGCAGTCAAGACCCATGTGTGCCTCAGGCTGTCACTCTGTGATCAGCTGGCTTTACAAACTAACCCTTACAATGCAAAAGCAATTATCTTCTGATTCCCTCAGAGTTAACCCATACTCTCTGCTATAAGGACACTCCAAAGATAACACCACCAGGCTAGTGAAGATCCCAGCGTGGCAAAGAGGGAAATGCAGTGCTCTTCTGATGAATGACTACTGATTCATTTTCACTTGTGGTGGTTTGTCCCCTGCTGCCTTCTGCTGTGAGACCAGCTACAGCAGTGCAGAAGTGGGAAGGACATTTTGTGGATTTTTGCTTGTTTGTTTCTTTAGAATAGCAGTAAACACTACCCACAATTACTATGAGTCCAATTCTGTATCACACACTTACTGCACCAAAAACCCAAGAATTTGCTCATTCTGTAAGAAAGCCAGGACACTGGTTATTTATACAGGCAGACTCTGCTGAAGCAAACATTTTTTTACCAGTATGACTGCAACCAGAGTTGGAATTAAATAGACTTTAACTAAGTAAATCAGCATAAAAAGCTGCATGCAGAAAATGCCTTGACTCATCTCTTGAAAATCTAGCATCAGAAAAAGTGAAATAAATGGCACGTTCATATTAAGCATGGATGTCAGAATCCAGGACTGTGTAGAAGAAAAAAGAAAAAGCACCATGAGACACATATAGTGCCAACCAGAGTTTTTAGGAAAGGGGCAATTTGAGCTTATTTTATCTGTAGGGCTCGCTAATTCTGGTGAATGTCGATATTTTAACAGATTATGACCTGAGCCTGGCAAGTTTCCATAGCATTACTTTATGCTTTAGGGATGAAGAATTCAAAGGAAGGGTGTTACCTAAAATTTAACTTCTGGGCTATATTGAAAACCCCTAAAATCCAGGAAGCTAAGTATTAAAGAATTTCTCCCCTTTGATCTATTTGTTTTACACCAACACAGATTGCCCATTCTGCTCAATTTCATGACAGAATGAATGGACATAAGGTAAACAAAGGTCACAGAAATCTTTTTCCTTGTCTTCCTGTTCTGCCCAGGGTGCACATGCTAGTACCATTTTGCAGTAGTGGATATTTTCAGCAACAGAAATGCCTTTTAGCTACATGTCTTCTTTTTTAGCTATTTTCACCCCTAAAGTGTTCATTCAAAAATGAAACATGGCAAGTTCCCAGACTTATAGCTGAACTTTGAAAGCCATCAAAATCATCACCTATTTTTGTCTCCTCTAAACCCCACATATTTCAACTAAATGATCATTCCAGATGCCCAGCCACCTGGCTGCAAAGATTAGCCACATTCAGTGCCCAACCAAAGACATTCAGCAAATTAAGATTATCAACAGCTGTTACAGAGACTCTGTGTGTCACTTCTTCAATTTTGAATTGCCTGGTGAGTTCTAAAAGGTTTTATGGTAGCCGGTAGGACACTGATATACAAAACAAGCTGAGATTCACCAAATATCTTCTATAATAAAGCTTTTTTGTTTTAATTTGTCAGGTTTTGTTCAGCTTGAGAAGTTCCAAAGATGAGCATCAGTCTTGGCCTTATTGTCATGAGAACTTTCAAATTAAATTATTTCCAAGAAAAAACAAAATTTAAGATGTTTTGTGTGTACTAAATATATTCTTATGACCATTTACACAAAATCTGGGGAGAGGACTCTTGCTGTCAAGTATTTGCCTTTGCTAATAGAGGAGGACTTTCCTGGCAGATGCAGGGAGTTTGAGCAGGATTTACCTTGCAGATGCTTCTTTCACTTTCAAGAACCCACAGTGGCCCTGGCAAATGTGTCCCTGAACACCGATATCTTGTCCTCCCATGCTTTTACTTCTCTCTACGACACCCTTCAGACATTCTAGAGTAAGTAAAGAACCTGTTTAAATGTAGCAGAGTATCACCAGGAAGGATGCACTAAACAAGAAGAAACAAAAGTTCTGAAAGTCAAGCTGTTGTAAACAGGCTTCTGTTTACCATCCAGGAAGGTCCCAAAAAAAGCAGTATGCATCCAGATGTCCATAAGAACTGAGGGAGAACCTCTGAGGCTGAAAATTTGCCGTTTTTAAACTTCAAGTGCTTTTCTTGGGAAGCAGTGTTCCTTAAGGCAGGCCAGGAATAAAATAACAGCTGTGTCACTCAGGAAAGAAGAGCTAAGGTTTTATTTCATGGTGATGCTACAGGAAAACTTGTTTCAAAGGTCAGTTTGGGCATCTGGTGAGCACAGTGACCCAAAAGACACAGAGTTGGATCACAGTGCCCACAACTGAAACACTATTTCCCCACCTTGACGCGCAGGCTAAGTAAAATCATGTAGGATTTAAAGTGCTTGGCCTTTGGGCCAACTAGCTAAGCAAAAAGAGCACTTCCTTTGGCCAGCTGTAGCTTTTCCCAGAAAGAAGTTTCTTTTCACAGAAATTTTATCAACATGCAACACTGGATAAGTCTGCAGTTTGCGTAAATAATAAAGTACACCAGTGTTACAGAAGTTGGCTAAATAAAACAGAGGCTGGTATTACTAATTTATTAATATTCCTGAATATTAATGTGTTTCAGCCTGTAAGTACTGAGGAAATACCGTTTTTCTTTTTAGGAAAAAATATTTTATCAGTTCCATGCTGCCTGCCGAGAAGCCTTGCCTTCCTACCACATTGTATCACTTACACACTTGCAGTCCTACCTCTTAAATCTCTGATTTCATGCAACTAACAGAGTTTTCTCTTTCGTTTTTCTTCTAGAAAGTCCAATGCAGTCTTTAAAGACTTTAAATAACTCAGTAGCCAGTATTATTAAACTAGAGTCCAAAATGAAAGCCTTGTGTTAACAGAACGGCTTAAGTTAAATCACAAGTGCCAAAGGCCAGATATTTTCTCAGTGAGTGCAGAAGAACCAAACTAATGGACTCAGTCTGTCTACTGAAGCTCAGCAGTTGTATCACTTCTTTGCCAAAATGCACACATTGTGCTTTCCTGTTGTCAGCTGCACCAAATTAAAACTCTGTTACAGTGCACACCTGCAGGCCACCAAAGTGGAGGCTTTAAGCCTTTGCTTGGTCCTTGCTGTGGGATTCAGCATCAGTTTTATGAGGACAATTTTAAGCTACAGACACCAGAACTGAAGTCTGAACCATTTAGGAGGGCCCATCCACACAGGTGACCAGAACAGGTGCAAGGTAACCTGTGCTGACTGTAGTCATGTTTCAGAGTGTTTCACCATCTGATGTCATTAGCTGCATCCAGAAGCATTTCTGACTGCTTTTTGAAAAGCCTTTGGGGAGAAGCTTTGCCTCCTGCTCATACTTGTATGAACTTCTGAATTCTAAAGCCTTCTGTAGTGTTCAGGTGAAAACAACTGTGCTCCTGCGTGATAGGAGTGGGAACCCTTCAGAAGCTGAAGAAAAGAGCATTCTGAACAATTCATGCAGGACGCCAGCCACGTGCACTGGTAAGCAGGCCTAGCTCCTTAGTGCAGCAGATAGTCAGAGCAGTGCTCTCCTAGAAACTTGTCCAGCAAAAAGAGAGACAGATGAAGAGTTTGTACCCTTACTTTTTCCACTTGCTCCATGTAGTTGGCCCAATCACTATCTAGATTTCTTATCCTATCTGAGAACAGAAAAGGGGGTGATGATGTTTAGACAGTGTGGTTTTACTTCCTGTAACTTCCCCACTTCTGCATAAGAGAGGCTAAAGGCTCTCCAACTTTGAATGGTTAAAATACAAGGAAACAGCAACCAGAGATGTTAGGGCTCTTGCTGCATTGCACAGCTGACCACACTGAACATCCCGTATTATGCAGGAGTATAATATTTAATAAACCTCATAAATAGAAAACTCTGACTTGAAAATACAGCAGGAGTAAGAAACATTATACCTATGCAATATAAGAAAACTGACATTTCCTAGGAGCCAGACCTTTTTCATTTACTGAAGGGTTTTCAGGCTAAATTGTTATGTACTTTTTGTGTTGAAAAAAGTAAACATAACATTGCTTAGAATAGATTTGTTGTATTTATGTTAATGAAAGATCAGATCTGGATTCCTGAGTGTCTAGTGACTGCTTCTGGGACAGGGAAACACGAGAAGAGCAGTCATGTTATGAAACAAACTCTCCTCTTACCTCAAAGTCACTTTCCTCTCTTCCCCTGACCTGTCCTCATCTGTTCCCTGCTTCTATTTACAGAACTCCATTAACGTTACACACTCTAATTTGATCACAAGTTTTTGGGTTCCATACAGAAACCCCCTGGCTGATTTCCACGGCCTCTACACCATGGAAGGGCAGACTGAAAGATAAAAATGGTCCCTTCTCACTTCACGCAACTGATGAAAGCCTATGTTGTAGGCCTTTTTACCTTTTAAACTCTGTAATATTTTTGGGATCACAGATACAAGTAACATCCTTTTTCTCTCTCCTCTTTGAAAGGAAAGGAAAGATAGATAAAGCCCTATTGATACCCCTGTCTGGCTTTCCTCTTCTCCTCAGCAGAACAGCCAGCTATTACACCTGTTAAAGCTGAATATAAACACAAGAAAAATGAAGTTACAGAACCTCTAGACCCCATAAGATAACTCTAGTCATCTAAAAGATGTTTAGCCTAAAGTAGGCATTCTCTATAGTCAAGGGAGAGAAAAAGTGAGCAATGTCTACAGGACAGTTCAACGCCAGGTTATGATGGAGCACAAATGAAAAGAAATATCTGAGGTGGTATTGCTCTCCTTCCTGACTAAAGGAGGAGACCTGTTACTGTTTCAAGGACTAGGGGCAGAGAAGACTAATCTACCTTTTGCCCTCACTACAACAAAGCTTAGAAAACAGTCTGTCATCACAGAAACTTGAATCATGGCTTTCAGCATTGTTTAAGTTATGTCTATCCCTATCCTGGGCAAGAGCCAGCCTTGCAACCTTCCTTCTCACTGTCGTGTTAGGCTCTAATGAGAGAGCACAATGAAGCAGCCTATTCTCATCTCAGAACATCAAACAGTGGGGTTTGATTTTGTGAGAAGATGTGGCAGATGGTACTTTCATCATGACTTCTATCATGTAACTCTCATGAATGTTTCTTGGAAAAATGGCATCGGCAGGAATCATGGATTCAATCTTGTCCTAAAGGTATGAAATATATGAGAACTGATCAGAAACCACAAATTATTTCATCACTCTCTCTACACAACACAGATGAGCACTGCAAAAGGGATTGTTCTTCTCAAAATATCTGATTTTCACTATTTGGAAAAGCAATTTTCACAAGCTGGAAAAAATCCACAGTCTTGGAAAGGTGGAGCAATTTCACAGAGCAATCTCACTTTGCAATTAGGCTATGTTGTTCAGTTTCTTATTAGTCTGCTTAAGCTGGTTTAATGGTTTCATAAAACAGTTCATTCCTCTCACTTGCTCTCTTTTTTTTCCCTTTTTTAAAAAGAAATACATGGTTTCTAACTAATCCTTATGCCTTAATCTCAGTACTCACTGAAGAGTCACACACACACCTGTAAATAGTGTCATGGCTCTAGAAAATCATGATCATTGTGACAAGATTAATAGGGAATGACTGACTGCCATCTCTCCCAGTGCAAGAGGATACAGACACTCAAAACAAGTATTGCACATCAGTGTCAAATCAGATTCTCACCCTAATTACTTGTGGAGCAGCTTATTGCCACAGGATATTGATGAGGTCGTGGAGTAAGGGCAGATAAAAAGGCATTGGACAAAATTATAAAGGACAGCTGCATTAGAGGCAATAGCAAAGATCTTCTGGCCAAGGGCTGCTGTCTGGCTGAAGCTCAGGAGGTCTCCCTGGCTAAGAATCTCATCTTATGTTCCCCAATTTTAGATACTGCTACTAGTCACCTGCAGCTGGGAAGCTGGCCAACCTCTAATGCAAAAATATTCACATGCAAACCCCTACTTTATTGCTTGTAAGCCTCTCTTTCTGCCACTAGAATGTAGTGCTTGCACCTGGAAACATTTGGAAGCCTTGCCATGACCTCACTCACCTTACTGCCTCTGGGATTCAATTTCATGACTACTGCATTTTTTTTTGTACCTAAATTTTTCATCTGACACTATGGAAAATGAACTGTGATTACCCAGAGTGCAAGCCTCTATTCCCTGACCAATTCATATGATCCAACATGAGAATTAAAAATAGTTGTCACTGGAGCTAACCAAAGAGTTTTGAAACAAAACACTGGAATGTGTTGGAAAATGATGGCTCATGAAAACAGAAGACTGATCAACACATGATGTGCTCTTCCAAGTAAAATTAACTAGGGAAGAAGGCAGAGCAATACTTGCAACCCTGAATGAAGCATGTCTATTTTTCATTTCAGCGCAGTTTTTCTTTTACAGTCCTCTCTTCAAGGGTGTGAAATTATTACAATAAAATTCAAAACCTTATGAAATGAGCCAGATTATAAATTTCTTTGCAAACTAATTTCAACCAGCTTGCTTAGTCAAAGGCTTATTTGGTCTTCTGGAAATCCACTGACTGAACTGAAATGTACTTCCTATGAAACAGAATCAACTAAACTTGACATAAAAGACAATTTTACATGAAGCTGAAGGAAGCTAATTTTGGTTTTTGATGCTAGTCTGTGTTGACTGCAGCATACAGAGTTAAGGTTGAACATGAAGCTCTGACAACAGGTAGAAGCTCGTGGGATCTGCACTGATTTTTTCAGTATTTCCTCTTTCTTTTCTTCTTTTAACCCTGCATCACTACTTCCTGCTATTTTCCTTAAAAGATGGTGTTTCTTAACATCGTTTCATCCACAGTATCTGCAGAGCACAGCAAAATTCAATTCTTTAGTTCTCCTGTACTAGCTGTTTCAAGTTTACTTTCAGTGATAAACATGCCACAATGGGGAACATCACCATATATCAAGTAGCTGTAATCAGGCAGATCAGGTACCAGTAATTTTCCTAATAGAGATCCAGTGTCAGAGATCAAGCATGAAGGCTCAGATGTCTGCATTGCCACCGTCCAGAATCAAGTGTCAGGGATCAGGACTGTAACCGCCAGGAATGAAGGGTCACGTGTGGCAGAGCAGGGAGCAGATCCCACCCCAGACCTCAGTGGGGAGGCTGTGTCTCCATAGCTTCACCACTGGGTGTCGAGGACTAATGCAGCAAAGGCAAAGGAGGATAAATGTTTGTCCTCCTAGGGGAACCCAGTGCTTCTTTGCCAAACATTGATTTGTTCGTGCAGGTGTGTCTCTCGGCAGGCAGCACCTGCAATTCTGTGTGTGCAGTTAATCTTTCCAGTCACTGCTAGTCATGCCTTTGGCTTGCTGCTCAATATATAAATACTTGTATGTTTTCTTGAGGAATACACCCTGAATACATGTAATGACAAGGGAACATCCCAAACTTAAATGGCAGTGCTCCTGAAGGGAGCTGAAGTGGCATAATTTCTTGAAAACGTTCAATTTGAATCTCAGGTACCTGCTAGTGCCCTCTACTCCTCTTGAACATATTAAGAATGCCCAGTGCTTTAAGACTTAGCCAAAACTGTAGTAGAACATGAAGAAGAAAAATAGGAAGAAAAAAACCTAGGATATTTTTTTAATAGTAAAAAAAAATTGAAATTTTCTCTCATTTGTGTCTTGTTTCAGGTTTAGATTTTTGAGATCAAGGGAAAATAACAGGGAACTAAAATCAGTCAGTACTTAGTTGCTGTGCAACCTCCCAAGAAGGTTGTATAATACTTTTCTGATTCAGTTTCTCCTTTTTTTTCAAACAGGGATAATAATACAGAAATATCATTCATAGGAGTCATAACATGTTGAGAGCTTTGGGGTTGAAAGGAAGCACCAGGCCATGAAAATGCAAAGACTGTTACTCTGAAAGCTCTCCACAGGAGCAACTTCAACTGGCATGGACACAATCAGAGCTGGAGTGGAGTGGAGAAGCATCACACTAACAGAAAGAATAATTATGCCTCTTTTGAGTAATGATAGTTAAAGTAAGCAATCTATTTTAACCTTTCCACTTTCTGAAGAAGTGCTCATATGATTGCTTACTGCTATGGACACAAAGCCATGAGTAACAGCTGAAGAGACGTGATTCTTTGAAACCTCAAGACATGATTTTAACTTGAGTATCAAGGACCAGTCAGCCATCTGCGCCTCTCAAACACATTATCACTGTGCTCATGTCGCTGTCTAGAAGCATTTTCTGCAAATCTGTTGAATCTTGTAAGCTGGGTGTTAGGATCTAAAAGAACACTCACCAGCAGCATGCTCCCTCACACTACCTCCATGCACAGCAACCCTTAGGCGCTCAAAGCATGAAGAAACATTCAAAGAATCATTGACTTAATCCATGTGCTAATACTGAATATGAGAAGGTTAAGTAGGGAGATCCTGGTAGGCTCTAAATCCACACCATTTCAGTGCACTAACACACGTTCACTCACTTGAACAGACTAACCCAAATAAAGGAATAATTTCACGGGGCAGGGGCACTGAGGGAGCATTACGTGCAACAAACAATTTACATGAACCTTGAATACTCTACTCCATTGTGAGGTACAATAATTTACATGTCCCAAATAGAGACTTAGAGGTGTGCTTTAGTATGAATAAATAATGCAATTTGTTTCTCGGGGTTTCAGAACTCATTAGAAATTGCAGAGATAGAGTTAAACCTGATAGCAAAGTAAAAGTTTCAGATGTTTCATTAGTGCTACAGTCCCTCTCACAGCACTGTAAGTTAGTCTGCTCAAGCTCAGGACAGACTATTTGAGTACAATTATTTTAAAATTTAGTTTGTTTTTTTAAATACTTAACAGAAGAATCTGAGGCAACAACATACAAAGAAGAAAGACATGTAGAATGAAAAAAAAAAAAAAAAGAAATTCACCTATTCCTTCTTTCCTCTCTCCCTCTCTCCCCACCTCGCCTCCCCAAACTATGCGTAAATATAATTGTCATTTGAAACATGAAACCTTGCAAATGCCTTTAATTCAAAAGAGCTTCAGTGGCTTGCATCCCAGCTCTCCTTCGTCCAAGGTAGGATAGATACAAATTTCTAAGGAAGGCATCAGAAGTTCTGTTTACTGTGATATCGTTCACTCCTTATCTAGACACTGATCATCTGGAAGCACAAATCTTGTTTCTGCCCTGCTTCATCTTGAGCTGGGAAATAATGATAGTGGATGCAACCAGCTTTACCTTTTTTTCTTAAGCTAATACACAAAGCCACAGATCTGTAGATTTTAGGATAGGATGGGCAGTTTATAATCATGTATTCTAATTAGTTTGCATTAGTTCCTAAAGATTATCTTGTGATTCTCAAGAATCACCCAGAAAGCAATTCATTGTCAAGATGCCTACCGCTGCTGAACCAAAAAAGGAAACAGTGTTGTCCTCAGGAAGCACTTCTGGAAAGTACTGGCACAAGTAGGTTCATGGAGAATATCCAAAACTATGGTTTGAAGCTATGACACATTTTGATAGTGCTTGGTATTAAGTCTTTGGCATATGAGCTATCTGTAAATCCCATCTATTATTAGCAGGGATAAAGAAATATGACTGGAGCCATTTAAGGAGCAGAAACAATTGGGAAGAGGTGGACTCGTTATAGTTAACATTCATATCACTGAACACCACAATTAGAAAGTCTCATAAACCCACAGGACTCATCATCATCTGCAGGTACTTCAGTTCCCAGTTAACTTTGATGTAAATGATTTATAAACCAGAAGAGCAGAGCCAGCTACAGCCACTGCACCCCTACATTTCATATCATAGGCCTGAGCCTTTGTCACTACAACACCTGCTGCTCTGCTGACAAGTACAGTCTTCTAACTTTTCAAGCTGCTCTGACACCATCAGCATCTCTTCAGAGGTCCACGGTCTCTCAGAAAGGCATGAAACCTGATGTCCATGTTCCACTGCCCAGAGACTACTAGTGAAACCTTACAGGGAGAGCAGCACATGCCTGCCACAGCAGAACCATCCATAGTTATGTCTATCACCAGTCTTTCACCTCAACTCCAGCCTGAGCCTTGCTTTTTTGCCAGCTTGGAAAATCAGATGAATGGACTATTTTTATACATGCTTACTCCAGAGCTATGAGAAATATGCATTAAAATTAAAGGCATTTACAGGGTTCACAAGGAGCAGGCTACAGGGAGATTCCCAGGAAGCTAGCTAGCACCTTGCCAGCATGACACCCAACCTCCCTCCCTACAGGATTTGAATATTCCCATTTACAAGCAGAGTTGCCCCCTTGCAGCCCAGAGTAAAGAATGCAGAAATGTGGTCAACACACCCTTTTCTTTTACAATGACAACAGGATCTTTCACTGTCAGTCACTGGGGTTGTGGCAAAGGTACAGAAAACCACTGTAAAGGAAATACACCACCACCCAACTGATCTGTTTGGGAAGGATTTGGAGAAGAGCCAGCCCAAGCACAATTTGTAGTAGAATATTTTGTGCTCTATCTTTCAGTGGGCTGTTGTGCTGTGTTGTTTATTTGTTCAGTTTGTTTTCCAAATTCTAGCCTATCCCAAGGAAGACAAGGCACTCCAACAACCTCTCAAATACTGTTTCAGAGGCCCAGAGAAAGTCCACGAGAATTAATGATCCACTATGATCAGAAAAACTTAGTTCAGAAAATCAGCAAACCAGACTTTGTGCAAATTCTGAAACCTGATCTTCATGCCTGTTTGGATTTTATTCTGTTTATCTAGATATTCCCAGGAAAAGGCAACTCCCAGTATAACCATATTGGCAACTCAGAATATGTCCACTCAAGTAATGCACATGTGAATTTACATTCATAGCAGCTGTCTTAAATCTGCTGATTTCTAAACCCTTGCACATCTACCACAGAGCACATTTACTTGGTATATGAAGTGCAAAAGAATGGAAATCATCTGGGAAAGGCAAGTGATTCCTGTGTCATACTAATTCCCAAATATTTCCTCTCCACTCCTATAAAACCACAAATGACCTGACATCTTGACTGCTCTTTGTAGAATACAGCTCCATTTTCATTCCTGAAGATAGCTGTCTATTTTCTACAGGGAAAGGTCAGCAATGCTGAGAAATGGAAGTAAAGAATGCAGGTTATTCTGTGTTGCCCATAGCACAGAAATTAGCATAGGCAAGGACAAATCAAAATTGCTATGAGGGACTCTAAAGCATAAAGGTATATTATGCCCTGAAGAATATGGAAATATTTTCCCTTCACCCCCAATGGCACATTCCAGCATCATCAATTCCAAAAACTTACTCTTTCATTCTATTTGTGGGGTCTCAGCTAGCCAGATGGCTAAACCTTTGCAGAATCAACTCTCAACACAGACCACTGAAGAAACCAGCTTAAGTGAAATGGAAAAAGTCCTCAATGAACAACATACGTAAATATATGGGAAAGACAGAAAGAAAGATGTAGAAGAAGCTTGAAAGACATTATGACCATTGAGCAGTCTATTAAAAAATCAAGATTTCTGATGGAAAGAAGAGCAGAACTGATCTCATGCCATTATACCAGGAGACACCTAACCAAGCAAAGCTTCACACAGCTCATACACAATATGGCCCCAGTAGGACTATTGTCAACTATTGTCAATCCAAAAAGCAAGAAGATTCTGAGAGGAGAAAGAGGAGAAAGAAGAAAAATCCAAGGTTATGTTTTAAAAAGCAGCAACAGAAACACAGCACAAAACATGATAAATCGGAATGCATTATGCTTTATAGAAGTGAAGCTGCATCACCTAAACCCTCTGAAGAATGACTTTCAGACAAAATTGGGTATTAGCTCTGTCCTTCTTCCAAAAGAGGGCTTTCACCACTGGAGGTCACTGTAAACTGTAGTTGCTCTTTATCAGCCTCTCAAAAGAAAAGAAAAAAGACATTGCAGGCAAGTTATCTAGGTTGCAGGATCTGAGGTAAGCCAGAACTGAAATATCACTTGTAGAGAATTTGAAAAACACCCGTAGCTAATTGGTGAGAACTTGTCTTTGCTGGAGACAAACTTAGTCTTGTTCCAACTCATTCCAAGCAGAGCAACTGGCAGACTGCTAAGAGTTGAGACATGTGCCTGCCTGTACACAAGAGCCTCATTTTGCATGTCAGCTTGCTTCTCTTACTGGTCTTGCAGACACTCTCCCTGAACACCAGCAAGCTAACAACAGCTATGGTGATGGGGACACAATGGGAGACCTATTACTGCAACTCATGAAAATCCCAGGGTTTTTTTTAGAAAACAAGGGTAGGATTACCTGCACTACGATTAGGATCTCTAAAAAAAGACAAATGTTTGGCAACAGTTCCTAATAAAAACAAAAGCCTCTAGGTTTGAAGGTTTATGGCCTATGTAATCCATAGATCACAGCTCATCTGAATGCAATTTTCTTCTCTCATTTCATTGCATTCAAACAACCATTACTGGGAAAAATCTTTCAAACATTTTCTAGCCCACCACATTCAATCAGATAGCAGTGCATACATAATGTATATATTGTTGATTTCAAATTGATGCTCAGACAGTGGAGGGAGGTTAGTTGGAGTTCCTGTCTCTCATACTGTAGGAGTCCTACTGATATAAATATCAGAAGGAACAGCCAATGCTCACAAAACAGAGGTGGCGGGCCACTTTCAGGGGAAATAAGTATGAAAGCACTGGAACAGAATAAAGATAAGTGAGCCCAGCTAATTCCCAATGTATTAAAAAAAATAAGCAGCTTCATAAACAAAGAATTTACATTTCAAGTATATATCTGAAACTCCCACTTGACCAAAATTCTAACAATGAATCAGTGATAGCTGGGCAAGTTTTATCTGAAATACACCATTTTATACACTGAAGTTATGTTTTTTGATATGGAAGGGGAATCATCCCAATGCAGGTTTCTGTATTTTCTGCTCAATGAAACACAGCACACCAATTCTAGGCTTGTGTCAACCACAATAACACCAAAGGAGTTTGGCCTGGTTTGATCTAAACTGAGAACTTCTGTAAAAGACAAGTAATCTAAGTGTCTGAAAAATTGAAAGAAATTAAAAAGGGACCAGCTTTTCTTCACTCCTCTGATTTATCTTTTACTTTTCTCTTTATTCTTATGCACTTTAACCTATTTCAAGGAATCAGCAACTGAAGGCTTCTCACACAATCCATGGTACAGCAAAATCCTAACAAAGACCAAACCCTGCAGAATGAAGCTTGAAAAAAATCCTCTGATGTGATTAAAGCATTTCCGCTGTCAAGCAAAGGCTAGCTACAAAAACAAGTTCACTGAACAACAATGTTATTGCTTTGTTATGTCATTCTCCTTTCATTTACATTTACACATAGAATATGAGCTCCTTGAAAATGCGCTTGTCTTTCCACTCATGTATGCTCAGACAACCTCAATGTAAATGAATATGTGACACCCAACAACCTTGATTTAACAAAGCATTTCAGCACATGCTTAACGTCAAGTATGTGAAGAGACTCATTGTAAATAATGTGTAATCTGAGACCACGCACGTGGTGAAGCATCTCTGGCCATATCCTTTAGCATGCCATTTTGACTTACTGGAAGGTAGAAAATCCCATCTTTCCACTGGAACAAACAGTACTTGCTTGTTTGCAATCATAGTTGACAAACAGAGAGCGGGACATTAAATGTCTCACATAGTTCAGAAAGCTATGCTTTAGTTTCAGTGAGTTCTTTCTAATACTGAATGAATCTTTTGAGCTACATGGAGTACCACAAAGACCAAACAAAGCATGCTTTTACAAGCTGAGAAAAAAAATAAACCAGGACAGATATTGAACAATGAATAAACAGATGCTCCAAAGCAATGGGTTTTTGTTGTTGGTTTTTTTTTCCAGAAAACATTTATGTGGCATAAACTTCAGTGTTTCCTTTGACAAATTAATTCTCATTCCAAATTCATGCTGATAGAAGTGGTTTGTAACACTACAGATTTGCATTTCTCTTCTTGACTTCCCTTGCACTGATGGGTCTTTATAAATTATTATGATTTCCAAGGTAAAAGACAAAATGCAGTTTCTAAAGTCAAATGTTATTGAAAGATAATGCCAAGGGGAGGTTATTTTTAAGAGTTTAATTTTTTCTTTGGTGTCTGCTGAACATTTTGGAAAATTCATAGTTCCAGACACTGCATACATTAGGAGTTTGATTCCAGATGCAGGACAGTCCTGGGAACTATAGGAGGATTGGCAGACATGGAAATGGAGCTTAAATCATTATTGCCAACCCATATTCTTTCAATTATACATTCCAATGATTTTGAAACCCAAAGATAGCCAAGAAGCCAGTATTCTCTACTGCAGTGACATGATGCTGAAATGGAGATGATTGAAGAATTCCTGGGGGAAAAAAAGTATCTCCCACATACTTGGCAAACGCTAGCTGATAACGTGAAGACTTTCATACAGTGTGTCTCAGAGAGTACAATTCCAGATGTAAGAAACAGGTGTGATAACCAAGACATTTCTTTCAATGCAAGGGACTCCTGCTGCAGCAGCAGCATGACTCACACCCCGGTCTGGAAGTCAGAAAGTCTGATTTCCAGCCCTGCTTCTGTAACAGATCTGTTGAGTGACCTTGGATGCTTATTTCCATCCTTCTAAGCCCCTGCTTCTCCACTCAGTTTCATAACAGCCTGCCTACTTAGGGTGTTGTGTCTCTGATGTGACAACTGTCACTCACAGTGTCCATAAATAATCTCTGATACTTTGAAATTTTGTATTGTCTGGGGATATAAGGAGAAAATTCTCATCCTGAGCTGGCTCCCGAAATATCTAACCATCCATGAAATTACTGCTGATGAAGCAGGAGGACCTTGTAAATTACAGTGTGAGCCAGGAATAGTGCATCGCACAAGCTTTCTTTACAAGTCCCATGCTGGCCCTCAAACATTTTGAACCAATCGGTTGGCAATCAGTGGCAGCTAGAATACCAAGCTAAAGATTTTCATGCCTATTCTCTAGAGCAGCTGCCTGACCAAAAAATTGTAGTGCAATTTTCATGCAGCATTAAGTGCACAAGGTGTTCTCCTTAAGTAAGAAAAGTGGTGTAAATGCGGTGTTTAACAAGCCCAGTAACTAACAATGACAGGAGAGGCAGTAGTTGCATGTTGAATTAGTACAAGGAAAAGAAAATGCTTTCCAAAACCTGCCCAATTTAAGCTTTTGGATAAATTCATGCCTTTCCATGTTTCTCTATTTTAACAGTGAATAATTCTACAACTAAAAATGAAGTGCACACACAAGGGATATTAAAGATACAGGTCTTGGATGTAGTGCTGGAAAGATGCATTTTAGGGGCTAGAATACTGTCTTGAAAAAAGAACAGCCTAAAGGATTAGAAGTGACTAAAATAGAAACATAAATTAATCATTTTAGTCAATTTGTCCTATCCATTTGTCCTTATCTTCTGAATTCTGTTCATTCTTCCATTCTAGTAATACTATATGAAGTTATGTTTCAACTCCCAAACACTTTAGATGCTCTCACCATCAAGTTACATTTCCATACTGCACATTTCTATTCTTATAGAATAGGTTTCTTATGAAACCATTACAAACCCTGCTAAGATATGAGTTGGAAAAAATACACAGGGTAGGTATAAATAGGAGAATGTAGGATGCCTCTATTACGGTCCAAAGGCAGGACCATGAGGCTTTAGGTTAATTGCTCCAGATTTAGAATTACCAAACCTGGGTCTACTACGAGTTTCAGAAAGACAGCAGAACATGTTTGATTTGATAAAAGCAATAATTCCTTTAGTGAACATGTCCTTCAAAATGTAGTGATGATAAGGGCTATGGTAGCATCAAAAGTCAAGAGAAAATCATCCCACACCTTGTTGTCTCCCTGACAATAGTTAATTTTAAAGGCTATGATTTTCTCTATCATCTTCAACTACAGGCCCTATTTAAGATACGAGGTAAACTAAATAGACACATAACTGGGTAGGGTCATAACTGAAGTTAAACCTATCTGCCCACATATCTGCTCTATCACTGTTTAGTCCAGGCATGGTGTGAGGGAGATCTTGTGTACCAGTGTGTCTGCTTAGTTAGCCTTGAAGACAGAGAACTATGGAAACATACTCTCTTCTTTTTTTATTGTCAACAACAAATTAATTTATGTGTATTATAACCACATCCCGTGCATTTTCTTTAGCATGAGGTCATATTATAAAGCCCCATTTTAATTTCAAGAATTTCATTTGGAAATATCAAATAAGCACTTAAAAGTACCTGCCTACATAGTACTTGAAAAAGTCCTCCCTTACACATGATACAATGCATGCCAAACTTATGTTTTCAAAATAAGCAATTAAGCAATTTCTTTAACTCAGGAGAGTTAAAAAAAAAAAAAACATTTTCAGCAAACACCAGGAATTACATCAGGTTGTCCATATAAGGGGAAAAATGAAGATACTGCGTCGCCCTGAATTTTGCAGCTCTTCGATGTTTTCATTTCTGTAACAAAGTTCTCACACACTTTCTGCAAACATAGCCATGTTTTGCTAACCTTATTGTTTGCATTCCATTCTCCCTAAGAGGAAACTTTTGATAGATCTTTCCTTTGACCAGTGTGATTGAGAGGTGGCAATTTCTCCCCCCAATCCACAGTGATTTCTAAGAACATATATAATAAAGTGCGGGCCAATTTGGCCCCCCTTTTCCTGCCTTCTCTCTGAGAATAGACTTCACGTGTTCTTTTGTGTCTGAGTGCGACAATACTGAACCTCTCAAAATGCTCCTTACATGTGAGGTTTCCATTCAAGGTAACAGAAATGTGACCTCTCCCATGCAAGGGCCCTTGTTTGGAATTCTCATGCCACACTCAGTGCTGGAAAGTCACTTTTACTGCACCGCGACTTCTGCTAAATGTGTCCACAAGACATTGCAAAAGGTTGCCAGAAGAGAAAGGTCACAGGGACAGTCTGAATGTCTCTCCCCGGACCTCCGTGTATATTACAAATTGGTTGGGTAGGTAATCTGTAACAAGACACCTCTGAATGATCATGGCCAAGAGAATTCTTTGCTAAGCCATGCACCTAAGGTCAACAAGAAGTTTTTAAGAGAAGATAGAAAAGATGCAACATCTTTTACACAGAAATAAATATATATGCCTTTGCTGTATTGAAACTGATCTGATTTTCAGATGTTTTAACAGTCATATATTCCAAAGGCTGCAATAAGCCTCTAACCATGGTATTCATAGGATCTAAATAAAAAACAAGGAGAATTAACAGGGTGAGGAAGAAGTGAATTGTATGTAAATGAACACCAGAAAAATAAAGAAGATATCTAGAAGATGCTACAGATTTTCTAAATTTTAGATCCTGGACCAAATGGTGTGCAGGAGCTTTGCGAAGTAATCAGCACTCATGAAATGGCTGGGATCCAGCAGGCTGAGGGTTTAGAGGAATGCCTCCCCTCAGATCTCAGCAAATAGCCACGTAAAGAGGACACTAGACAGAGAGTCAGCAATTTCATTTCCATATTCCAGATGTCTCTCTCTCCAGCTGTTTGGACAATGAATTCTGTGGAGTGGATCCAACCTGTACTAAGCCTCACACAATCCCAGTTAGGGACTCTGCTTGCTCATAATAACACATATAATTATTACCAAGGGCCCTTCACAACCTGTTGAACAAACACAGGCTTACCAACAGTACAGTTACCTCCCACTGGCAGTAGTGTTCTGCTGTGGTATCACACACACAAACAAAATGGATTTACTGCTAGTTACTTGTTATAGCTCTAAACCTTCTTTCTCAATTAGCACTTCTTTGGGGAAGGAGCATCATGATCATAGGGTAGCACTGTTCCCTTAAACTCCCTTAGGAAGCCAAACTTGTATTTTCACCAGAACCACAGAAAAATAAGCAAGACCCACAGAGCTCTTTTGATGTGATCCCTGTTTTTCCTCACTTTGGGAGTTCAAGGAAGAACCATTCTCAAATATGAGTGCTGGTGAAGATCACCAGCCTTTCTCATCACAGCAGTCCAAACCTTCACAGGTCTGAGAGCCACGGGACATATCACATGCAGAGGGACAAGGGAGCTCTAGGAATTGTTTTCTTGCAGTTGACAACAATGCTTCTCTAGAAAGAGAGAGGGAAGGATGAATCTGGAATGGACATGCCATGGGGTCCTGAGATGACACAACAATCTTGGTTTCAGGCAGCTGTTGGCTCATTTCCTCCCAAAGCTAAGGATTCCAATTACCCAGGAGTCCTTGCATGAGCACAGCCCTACTGACAGTTCCTGGAAAGGACACTTGCCCTGCCCTTGGAATACTTGTGCGTCCAAGCCACCTTTCTATGTATGAGGACTTAGGAGACAGCCTGGGAAACTTGCACTTCATGAAGGACCTTTTAACTCAAAAGAACAAATGTAACATGTACAGAGCAATTAAAAAAAAAAGGGGGAAAAGAAGTCTGACACATATTACCACTCTGAATTTCAAAAGTGGGTTCATGATGTGCAACAAAACTGGAAGAACTCTGGCAGTCGCTGACTTACACCAAATTCTGGAAAAAATACTTTAGTGCCAATAAGGACTAGAAAACGATCTCTGGTAGTCTTAATACAGGGTATTTAAAACCCATTTTCTTCACAGGGAAATTGATATAATTCTCTTGCTGTCAAATACCATGTATTATGTTGGCCTTAAGTCTTAAAAACTGGAAAATAAACTGACCGTAGCAAAACAGTAGAAATGCAATACAAATGGAAGGAAATTACCAGGAAGGATAGTGGAATGAAATTAATTTCTTTTCCATTTCAAATTACAATTCACTCAAGAGAAAATGCAAAATCTTAATGAGCTAGGCATAAAGAAAAGAGTGGATCTTTTTTTAAGCTCATGTGCAAGTGCAGGAACAGTTTCAGACAAAATGCAAACTACCAACAACAGATTTTATTTTTTTTTTATTTGACAGGTGATTTCTTTGTGAATCTTACTAATCTTGAGCGCTGATATGTGTAGCGATATTTCAGTTATTCTCTTTATCACTATCCTGTGAGGTCCTTACACTAAGCGCGAAAAATTCTGCTACAGATTCACACAATCGGTCATGACTCTTTTGGCTGTTAACACTGAAAAATACACAAGTGTGAGGTTGCAGACATTTCAGTGTCTCAAACCTTTGACATGAAAATACTTTTGAGATTCTGCAGGTGGATCTCTTCACAGAAAGAAAGAAAAATGTCATTTGTAGCAAACTAATTAAAATCCTATGCATTTTGGCAATCTACATCCTTGGAGATACTTTAGAAAAAAGTGTCTGCCTTTTTGCCTTTCTAAACTCATCTGTTTCTTTTATTTAAGTAATGTTTCCTGCTAGGAATTCTTCTAAAAACTCTTGAGCTACCACATGATGGGTCATCCCTGCATTACTTTCTGGGAAATCACAGCAAACATGCATACTGTCTTTGCAACATGATGTAATAACTAGTGATGCTCATTCTTTGGGGAGATAACTCTACATTCACTTGACAACAACAGGAAAATAAGGGCCTTACTAGGGATCTCTGAGTCCCACAGCAAGAAGGGCAGGCAACCTTGTTCCCACCATGCCCACGGATGATAACCTTGAGGAACTCCCTTGTACTGCACCCAGCAGAGGTCACTAGAGGATGTTTTAATGGCAAGACAAAGCCTTCCGATTGCAAGGGAAGAGATGCACCTTCCTGAGAAGTCCATCCTCTTCCTAGGATTTACTGCCGGGTAGACCTGGGTACTGCCAGTATGAAAGAGAGAAATAAATGCCACTCCAAGAAAAAACAAATAGGTTTAACTGGCTACATCCCAAACACAAGCAGCATTCATCCAGTTAAACAATACTGATACTGAGCAGTGAAATATATCTAATTTATTAAAAGTATATCTACTACCTGTGCATTTCCAGATGCAGGGATCCCTTTCTTTCTTCCACAGCTTAACACAGTCCACAAGGTTTGCCAGAGATATGAAGCCAAAAGGCAGAAATTACCTACAATCCAGGAAGCATTTCTTTGCAGAATTAGATCCATCCCTTTAATTTTAATCATTTGATTAACTTAGTTCTCCTGCTCTAGCAGATGCAATTTGGCAGACACCCTCAAAACCCTCCCCAGCTCTGTAAGTACCACCTAGCTAGACAAGGCTCAGACACACAGCAGGATCCCATCTCACACTTCAACGCATTCCCTGAACCTATAAGGAAAAGAAGTGATGGATCACTGACAAGCATGAAACAGGTGCAGGGATCTACATGGGATGTGTGTTGCAAGCACTTGAAGGCAATTACTCTAACATTCCAGAACTTCTCCAATGAAAGCAAACTGTTAGCACAATCCCTTTATAGTTAGCAGTTCAGGCCATTGATAATCTTTTTTCGCCCTTTTAATAGGCAAGAAATGGAAAAAAAAATTCAAGGCAATAACCTAAAATATGTTGCAGTGCATATGCACAGAAAGGTCAGTTTGAAACGCCGGAGTTTTGCTGTCTTCAGTCCCTTCTGTTCCTGTGCTTGCAGTCTATCTACATTGCTCCCATATCCAAACCAACACCTTGCAGAAATGGAGTCCTAGCTGTCTCCCCGTGTCATATCCAGCATCTGCTCACCTGCCAACCATCAATTCCTTGATCCAAAGGATAGAAGGTGCCAAATTATTTCAACCACATGGATGTGAAACACTCAGTATTATCATAAAAGTATCTTCTTTCCCCTAAAATGCCCTGAAGCAGATAGACTGCTTTAGTTGAATTTTCCCAAACAATTCAATGTGATGCAAATTCTGCACGGAAAATATTTGCTTGAGCAGATAAAACCTGGGAAATTTCTAAACAACTAAAAACCAGGTATTAAAACTGGAAATGGTAAGTAACTTTAACAAAAAAAATCCTGCTACCAACTCCATCGTAAGCCCAGGGAGACTTATTTCTAGAGATCAAAAATTAAAAATCTGAGGAACGAAGCATGTTGTGGTTTGTTGTCTAACATACAAGGATAGAAGGATATATGTAAGGATTCTGAAGAACTATTACGTGAGGTCTCAGGTCTGTATTTATGGAAGGAATCCTTATATATAAGGATTATACATCTTCCATGCAACAGCTGCCCATAATTACAGTGCACTAAGAGTCACTGTAGAAGATGAAGCAGTAAGAAGAAACGGCATAATTTCTTCTCCGCTTGGGTATTTACCTGATCAGAGGTGAATAAGCAAAGAATATGAGCACCAGAAATCTCAAGTGCTAAAAATTCACAAATCACCTATAAAAATCATTATATCATTTGGAAAAGAAAGTCATGAGATTAAAAAATTTTAATGACTGTTGTCCTTTCCTTAGTCTGCTTCTGACTTCTGTGACTCCAGAGCACTCTCAAGCCACCTTTGAGTTTGTATGTAGCTGTTATGTTGGGAAGGGTCAGTTTAGTGATGGGGTTTTTTTCAGTCAGGAAACATTGATACTCCCTTCTTTCTTACTAAGAAAGACGGACAAATATTCTCACAAGCATGGGAGCTGGGAGCATTAGGCAAAAAAAAGCTACCTGGAATCACGGAATCACACGCATACACATTGCCGCATGACAAGAGAGTGCCATGGACTTGGGACGTGAAGAGGGCACCACAAAAAGGATATTCTGTAAAGCTGTGCCAGGCTGAGGTTGGCAGCGCGGTATCTCATGACAGCATTCCAAGCAAGCTGAAAAGGCGCTTGGTAAAACAAAATGGGCCCAAACTTGGCTGAAGTCCACTTCCAATTTCCTGACCATACCAAGGCAAGCTTTAGACATGATGCTTCAATTCCAAGGCTGAAGAAAGCCTTGAGGGTTTTGATCTCATCTTCATTAGTTAAGAAGTTTTACTACAAATGTACTGAGTCCCTTACAGGGTTTTGTTAAAAAGCCATTCTTGACTAAAACTGTAAAACCAGAAATAGGGTTCTGTCAAAATATATAGATCAATATCTTGACCAGTTTTAGTGAGCAGAGGAGAGTTATTTAGAGTTAATAACTCAACAGTGATCATTTTTTTTTCTCTGTACAAAATATTGCCATGACTCTCGCCTCCCCTGGAAAAGGGAACTTGTAAAAGTATTGTTACCACCATGGTCATTTCCAGCACAGAACCTGCAAGGAAAGTAACTGCTAGAGAAATGGTGGTGGTGGTGGTGGTGAAGGAAGTGAAAGAAGGCTCTAAGGAGACAAGACTCATATTCTGACTGGAAACAGGGAATTAGAGGACAATTAGCCATCCCCAGGCCTAGCTTAATTGAACACCAAATACTGAGGGTATCCAATTGTGCTAGATGAACTGAGTATTTATAAATTAGCCCTAAACTGTTTTCAGAATATCAGTAAAAGGATAGCTTTGCATAGAAAATGCTGTAAAATTATCTTCTTTGGGGTTAGTGACTTGTGTTTAAACCCCAGCTCCGCAATTCATGTGTGCAACTTGATTGTTTTATATGAGTGATATTCAGAACTATAGAAGCTCCCAGGCTCCTCTTTACCAGTTAACCCACCCATACCAGATAATAATGTCATGACTACTTTTTGCAGATAGCAATTCAAGATGAAACAATTTTAATTGCATTCTGACACCAAATATTAACCAGGAAAGAGCCAGAGGGAAGAGCCAGCAGGTGTGATGACCAACAGTGAGCAGCATTTGCTGGGCCATCAAAAGCAGTCCAGGTGTCAAACATGGAGCTCATTGGGACCTAATGCAGCTGGGTCAATTGTGTGGTAGTTTACAATCAATTTACATTTGCATAAGCTGGTGCTGTTGTCAAAAGGAATTATTTCACCTTTTCACACCTGCTTGTTCCTACCCTGTGCCACTCCCTCCCTTGGACCAGCACGTTCAGATACCTTCGTGTGTTTATCAAGTACAATGGGTCAAGGACAGGTCTGGATTTTTAGTCTTCTTTTAATTTGGTTCTCACACATGAAAACAAAATGTCTCTTACTTGCTAACACATAACCTGAAGCAAAACTTCATGTTCACTGAAGACAGAACCTGGCCAAGATACAAAGACATGTGCTGCCAACAGTACGAATGGGGGACAAGAAGGCATTCTGAATAAAGCACATGTAAAACACGTAAGGAACAGTTTTGTCAAAGAGGTTTTTTGCCATCCTGTCCAAGAGGGAAATGGTCGATGGAGAGCTGGAGTGGCAAAGGGTGCCATCTAGAGGGCACCGACAGCACAACTTCTCGACAGCACCAATCTCTCATACTTGATGGTCTAAGATTGAGGGGTTTGCTTTCCATAGTAGTTTTTAATAGCTATGAAATTATTATTATTATTATTATTATTATCATCACTAATACAACGACGACTACAACATTGTGCTTGGGATTGGGATTTTTTTACAAAAGTATACTGTACCAAAAGATGAAAATTGTGTCTGCTTCTTTTATTAAAAAATAAAAAAAACTAGAAAAATAGTTATTTTCAAGAAATTGATCGTTTTCTTCTTTAATTATAATCAGGTAGTCTCAGACAGAATTATTTCCTCCAGCAAGTACAGACTGACCACTCTCCTCTAGATGGTCTCTTGAGCTCCAACACACTCCCAATTAAGTGAATGGATGTTTTGTCATTGCTTTCACCTTCACCCACAGAAATTACATACATAAATGCATACACTTGGGCAAGATTTACTGTATTTCCTGTCAACACACTCTTCTTTCTATCCTTTCCTGATCAATATAATAAAACTGCTCATCAGGCCAGCAGATCACGCTAAGACCTTTTAAGGGAAGGTCTTGGTTTTCCTTTCATCAGTATTAACAGACAGTTAGGGCCCAATTTTTTATCCCATTGAGAAATTCCTAAAAAAAGCCAAACCAAAACAAACAAACCAAAAATCTGTGTGAAAGTGAAGTTTTAAAGGCTTAGGAGAAATATAACTAATGTTTATGTATCTGGAAGCCTCACTCTGGTGAGGGATAATACCAGAGTTCAGTTAGATTGTCTTTCACATTTGAAGTCTTGCTCCCAGGAGACTGAGGAGCTAAAATGGGAATACAGAGCTATTTCTCCAGCTTGCAACTAGCCACCAGCTGTTCATCTTCTAAATGTATTCCTTTCTCCTCTACTGCACCACCAAAATCTCCCTACCCCTTCTTACAGCACTCTCAAGAAAGGGCCAGTTCCGACCATTAGACTAAAGAAGCAAACATCAAGACAATGACCCAAGAGACTCTGCAGCACAAACCGGTGAAAAATCCCACCACCTTCAGTTACTATCTGCAATTCAGCATCAAGCTAAGATACCTTAACACAGGCAAAGCAGCTCTTAGTGCTTTGGCTGATCTTTAGGATCACAGGAATACTACATGGCAGAAACAGCAGTTTTTGCTGTCTCACGGGTGCAACTTACTATTTTCACAGTAGAACTATACTCTCTTAAAAGAGCCAATAACATCTTCCAAACCCCAACCACCCAGTTGTGGGGGTTTTTTTTAATTCTCATTTTCATTTTAACACTAAATGAAACTCTCTAAAATAAACACATCCTACTTATATGAGATATGATTTCTTTGTTTCAATATAAAGTTCTCTTTCTATGTCTACAAAGTAAAAATTGTAGTACCTTACTGAAGACTGGAGTAATTTTGAACAACAGTGACTCAACAGATTAAGAAGTATCAAAAATTCAACTTCTTGAGTTGATAATACAAATGGAAACTTAATGAAATTTACTTTACATCAATGCTCCAGGGTATCATCTGAACACAAAAATATTCAGAATACTTGAAAAACTGCTCTACCATATCAGCACAATCAGCATGCAAACAGCCACAGCACAAATTTTTCAAGTCTTTTCACAAACTGGTATGTAAAATTAATCTCTCATCCTCCTACTGCAAGTAGATTTTCTCAGTTCTTATTGAAATGATGTGCCAGTAAAAATATTGTTTCCTCTAGATTCTCGCATAGAAAAAACCCATAATAGAAGGAAATGTGTTATTATTTCTAAACACATTTTGGCTGATCACAGAGTCATTTTCCTACCAGAGACCGCATACCATGATGCCCAGCACTGTTCTTACTGGAGACAGGTGAAGAACAGAGCTACACTGACAACACTCGGCCCTGCAATGTGGCACCCAGCATGTAACCATGCTCTGCTTGCCAGGTGGTGGGGAGCAAAAGACAAAGCTGCCTCAGTTCCTTTGGGGAATCTGCTCTTTCCATAGGATTCATTCAGTCTCCCCTAACTCCAGAGCTGTTAGACAGGACAAATGCTTTCAAAACATGAATCCAATAAAACCCGTATTTACCTTCTGATTTTGAAGACTGGTAGAACCACACAGCCCGTTTACAGTTTCTGAATATTAAGTCCAGTATAACAGAAAAACAACAGAATAACAACATATGTGCTTGCTTCTATGAACAGAAAAGATTAAAAGATGCTGACCAGTCTGTAAGAACCTAAAGATCACAGTTGCCTGTCCCAAATACTGTTAGGGCCACAGAAGGACTTTGCCACAAGATAAGCACAGAACAGAGCAAGAGTGTGGTGCTAACTCCAGACCTGGCGGAGGCAAGATTTGGTTAGCACATACTTGGGAATTCCTCCAGACAAAAATTCCCAGTGTGGCAAACTGTGTAAAGAAGCAACTGTTTGTACATATATAACCAGTCAAAGATCACCCCAAGTTATGGGAGAGATGGCATCTGCCACCACCAAAGCCCTCCCCCAAATAGTTAAGCCACTGTGACTTTCAAGAACTTGGAATAAGATAAAGATGTTACTATTGTCTGAGTGTTATCTCAGACCAAGGAGGAGGTTAACAAAGCTGGAGGAGAAGAATCTATCACTGAAAATGTACACAAAGAATGCAGAATTTACGGGCCACAGGGAAAGCCAACTCAGCAACTGTGCTGAAATCAGCTCGGACTGGGTAAAAATTAATTCCAGCAGGGGGAGATTGCAACCACCCATGACTCAAGAAACCCACCGACCCAACAGAAGAGAAAGACTGAGCATGTGCACTAATTAGTATTAGAAGTGAGGAAATCATTTAACCAATAGAATAAGAGAACTGTGTAGCCAATGAACTTCATTGAAAGACCTTAATTCCTTTCTTTGCTAAGATGTATAAATAGTGAAAAGTGCTGAATGACCTCAGGACCTCCACTACTGAGAAGCCATGGGTGAAAAAGCACCAATGGGTCGCCATTTGATTCAGAGGTGGTGACCAGCTTCTACTCGATCTCTCTCTCCCCCTCCTCTTTTCCACTTCTATTTCTCTACCTCAAATTCATTATTAAATAAAACCCATACTATTGACGTTGGCATATGGTCTCATTTGCACTTTAATTTGGGAAGAGCCATTTCTCAATAATCAGATCTTAACACAGTCTCTCACAGCTGCAATACATTTTCACAGATGATAATGAAAAATTCAAGTCTACTGGGAAATACACATAGTAAACTCCTTAACCAGCTGAAAAAAAGAAAGAGGCAGTGCTTTGGGAAAACAGAATTAATTATGCAGTTAGTTACCTTTTTATCTTCTGTTCCAGGATCTGATTCACTGAATTTTTCTTCCTGAAAGCTTCTAGTCATCTTCATTTTCTCCACACTCTGAAAAAAGGCTGCTTTTTCTAGTCTGCTTGTGCTGAATCGTGTATTTATCTCTTCCAGCCTGTTAATCTTAAGTAGCTTCATACTATGTCCAGTTAATTTACTGTCTGTTCTCCTCTCCACCTTAGATTCATAAACCAGTGAACACTCGTAACTTCTGATTTCTCCTCTTTCTTGGCTGTACAAAAGAAAGACAAATAAGAGGTCTCAGTGTTCTTTCATGCATTTTGGCTTAGAAAATTACTGTGTTCCAACACTTTATATTTCAACTATCTCTCCTTATACTTGCTCAACCAATACACAGAACATACAGCACTAGCTTTTAACAGAGACTATTCTACATTGAACACCAGATAATTCAAGCAGGCTACCAGGCCAATATTATTTAATTTTTTCATAGAAACTATGTAGCTCAATGAAATCAATACCTACTGCTGTTGCTGCAGACCTTGCTTATGGAGCATTCCTCACTTTTTTGCCACCTCAGTGGTTCCCTGTTGCTCAACATATTTTCTGTTGCAGTTACAGCAAGTTGATATTCAAGGACCCTGCTGTTAAGTCCAGAAATATTTTAGGTACTAAACAGTGTAGTACAGGCATGAACATGGTCCTTTCCTCTCTCTTCCCACTATCCTGTACCACAAAAATAGGTAGTTGCCAAAATGGTGGCAATTTCTGGCCCTCTGTTGAAGGCTGTAGAAGAGCACAGTCCTCAGCTGGGTTCTTCCTCACTGCAGGCCCTCACAATGTGCCTGGTACGTACAGGATGTAGGATCATCGAGGCTTGTCCAGTGGTAGGATTGGGTGGAAGGCCACTGCAAGTCAAGCTGTTAGCATTGACTCTCTGTAGAAGGCTTTTATCCCACCTCAAGTAATCACTTGGCTACACTTGGAATATATGTCATTCTGAACAACTAATTTTTGTAAAAGAGTAAGACAAACTACTCTAAAATTTCACTTAGCATATCTTTCTACACCCAGGAAATAGAGGACCAAAACATTTCTATTGCTATTATTGCAACCCTTCCTTCACTGTACTGGAAATGCAGCACAAAAGCACAGTGCTAATGCCTTAGCCCTAGAAAGCTGAATCTGCTAAATCTCATTACACAGCTCATAGTTTTCAATTTAACTTGCATAAATACCAAAAATTATATGGTGTAATTAAGAACTTATATACAACCTTACAGTCATTGGCAGCACAGAGAAACAGCTTTCAGTGTACAACCAAAGACCCAATTAAATCAGTTATTTTTACTCAAACGCCTTCCAACAGAAAATGTTCCTCAGTGTTTTGACCCCACATCTGTGCACATGCAGCAGATTAAGTGTGTACCTACACCAACTAACTGCTCTGCCCGCAGTTAGGCCTCCAAACTTCCCAGATGTGAAAGATGCCACATCCTATCCCATGTGACACAGGAGATGGTTGGATAGTGGTCACATTTAAGAGGATGGACAGCAAGGAACCAGACAAGCTTGCAGTTTTCAAATAAGCCTTCCAGAGAGATCCCTGCTACCATGCTGTTGTAGTCCTAGATTGTGCTGTTATTATGGGAGATGCAGGGACACCATCATGGGACTGTAAGACATTCATCATCTGAAGAAGCTGTGCACCCAGTATGTAAAAATGTCCAGTCTGCTGCTTCTTGCATCTCTCACCAGCTTTCACAGCTCTGACATCCCTTCCTTTCCATTGCCATCAGATGAAAGAACACTTTATGAGATTTTCTTCCCCCATTTCTCAAAAGCAGATTTGTGGGTTTTCTTAAAGGCTCTGACAATTGCAGGTGAAATACCCAATGGCTCAGTCTGACCTTGGAGCCATTATTCTACAGATCGTTTGATCTACTCCATGACAAGGGATGATACGATGTAATCAAAAGCTGTCAGAAAAAACGGGAAATGTTTCCAGATGCCCTCCTGCTACCTCCATGTCTGCAGCTACTCAAATCCCACAGTGATTTAGAGTGACCTGGCTGTGAAGACTGCTTGTGGCCTGACAGGACTGCAACCAAGGAAAGCTGATTCAGGCTCTCCATAGCTCTTCAAAGAGCACATCATCCTCTGTACTTTGATCACCAAATGTGGCCATCTATCTAACGAGAATGACATGTCCTAGTTGAAGGACACGTTTCTTCAAGCTGACCCGTGAGTCAGTTATCTGGGAAAATATTAATGGGATAGCAAGCTCAAATGTCTTACTGGGCCCTGTTACCAAGCAGAGACTAGGATTTAGTCCAAACATGATTGTCCTCTCCACCATTATTATCTCAATACATCCCTGAAACAAAAAGTTGAACAATGGAAAGTGAAATTTGTTTGCAAGTGCCTCCTCCAAAGTCCCAGAGCAGAAATCTCACGCTGGTCATGTGCCACTGAGCAATGGGAAATTATGACCTTCGCATGGTGTGAAGCTCCATTTCTCCCAAAGGAGGGTGAAAACCTTCCCCCAGTAATTAACATTCCCCAGCTTTGGCCTGGGAGATAATTTCTTCTGGGTCATCTTCAGCAAGCCAGTCTCTCACCTCAAGTAAAATATCTTGCTTCATGAACCACATTTTCACTTACACACTTGAAGACCACACACGTCATAAAACCACTGCCTAGCTGTAAGCACAGGCAGTGCATACCTATGGTCCTGCTGCTTTTTCTGCCCTATAGCAGCAAATCAATATATTTGCATTATAAAAATATAAACAATATAGTAAATGTTTATAAAACTGATCGGGAATAAAAATGGGTAGGCAAATAGGTATTAGCCAAAAAGTAGAACCCACAAACCACCCATTTCACTTTCAACATCTGGGTTTCGATTGTAATCCCTTCAGTCAGAACTAGGTTTACATGATGGGCTGGTAAAGCATTTTGCTTCAAACTCAGTCCTTTGGCCTCCATCATCAGTTCAAATAAAAATTTTATTTCTGACCTGTTGGCCACTTTCTAACCAGCCATTTTCAAATTTTAAGCCTGTGGGTACTGTTAGGCAGTAGCAAGACTTGTTTACCTCCTAATACAGCTGACATTAGATTGACCTGAATTTTACAAGCTGGGAACTATTATGTCACAGAGTATAATTAAACCTAAACATATACTTTAAGAAAGAAAACAAGATGTAATATGGAAAGAATTACCAATGGGTCAAGTTCAGGTCATAAATTAGGATGCGAATGGTACTGCTTACTGTGCCCATCTTTGAAATACAACCTGCCCTGCATTCTGCATAATACAAGAGTTGTTTTTTTAAGCTAATTTTCTTAAAAATAGTAATTTACTGATGGTTTTTCCACAGAGAATAACGTTTTCTCATATTTTAATGAAAGGCCAGGTAGACCCCCAAACCCAGAGACCTTGGCGATGTTGCTCAGCACGGCCCCGAGGGGCAGGAAAGCCTCGCTGCCGGGGCGGGGAGCGGGCCCGGGCGGACTACAGCTCCCGAAGGGCTGCGGGCGGCCCCGCTTCCTGCCCCGGCCGCGGGAGCCCATGGAGCCGACGGAGGACGCCGAGGAGGAGCTGCTGGTGCAGTGTCCCGTGTGCCTGCGGGAGCTGCCCGGCGCCGACATCAATCCGCACCTGGACCGCTGCTTGCAGGCCGGCGGGGCCGAGGTCGGGCCCCCCAGCAAGCGGCCGCGCCTCGCCGCCGCCCCGCCGGGCAGCCAAGCCGAGGGGCAGCCGGAGGAGGCCCGCCCGGCCGCCGGGCAGCCCGTCTTCTCCCTCTTCCACAAGGGCCGCGGCGGCGGGAGGAGCGGCGCGGGGCAGGACGAGGCCGCCGTGCAGCCGGGCCATGGATGCTCGGCCGCGCTGTGCGGGGAGAGCCTGGCGCAGAAGCTGGAGGGGAAGCCCCTGGCCGAGCGGCTGCGGCCGGACACGCTGGGGGACTACGTGGGGCAGGAGCGGGTGCTGGGGGCGCAGACCCTGCTGCGATCCCTGCTGGAATCCCACGAAATCCCCTCCCTCATTCTCTGGGGGCCGCCGGGCTGCGGGAAGGTGAGTGCGGGCTGCGAGCGCCCAGCCCCGGCTCACAGCGTGCGGGTTCGGGCCAGCGCTGCTTCACGTGGCTCTTGAGGTCGGTGAACTTAAAACCTGTTAGTTTCCGGACTGTCTTCTTGGTTTCTTTTGTAGTGTCCATATGTTGGCTGATGTCCAGTAGTTTTCACTTAAGATTACAAAAAACACAACCTGCCTCATGAATAAAATAGAGCTGGTCCACCCCCATCAGCCCCACTCCATGCAGTTTGGACTTTGGTTACACAAGGCCTCTCTCGCTTTCAGATAATTAAGATTTGGTAACTCCAAAGTCCGTACCTGAAACATAAGCCGTGCTTTAGTTAATGGCTGAGAAGCTGAGAAACAGGAACAAGACAGAATCTGTAAATATATCTAGGAAACAAGGTGAGATACCAGCAGATTAATGCAGCACAGTTTGCAAGTGCTGGGTTTGCTTTAGCCTACGAATTCTTTCCCCTGAGAGAAGGCAGCACTGGTGTGGAAGAGAGGTAGCCTTATGGCCAGGCACTCATCCACCTTCAAACACTTTTAGGCTGGTGGGTCTTTGCAGGATCTGACCACTGCATCTTCTTGTTCTGCCTCCTTTAAGATACCAGTGGCCATCGTGAATCCCAAAAGGCCCTCTAGCACAGCAGTGAAGGCATTTACAGTTGTTATGAGGGAGGGACCAAAGGAATTCCTCAGGTGTGGTCAAGCACTCTTTAAGATCTCACCTTAATTTTGTCCTGTTGTTCCACATATTTCAGATTTGTGGTGTGGCAGGGCAAACAAAATACACAGTTTTCTCTGTCAGTCTAACATGTTCACAGCATTAAGTTTCACGTATATATATAATTTGGTGTGTTGGCTGCGTGAGAGTATGTTTGAGAAATCTGGGGTAGGGGAGGTAATTAATGCTTAGCAGAGAAGTTAAGGACAGAACAGCAGCTTGCTCTTCTCAGCATACTTAATTAAAAATAAAAAAATTACTTACTATGTGTGATGTTTGAATAATGTCGATCAATCACAGTAAATAAGGAGCAAGCATTAGAATGAGATGAATCTTATTAGCAATGATGCAGCACGTTGTTTAGGCTAGATAACACACACCTGAAAATAACCAACTAGTGAACTTAAATAATTGCCACTTCGTTTAGAACAACGAAGTAATAGCAGAAAGCAAGAGTTCAAAATAGATGCGGTAAAGAAGAGCTGTTTCTGAAAGTGATGAGTTTCTGAAAACTGATTAAAGGGGAGGTGGATTGACTGAAGATGGCCAGAGAGAGAAGTGGAATTCAGTTCTTTAGTAAATAGGAATTCTCCTTACTGAATGAGTAACACATTCAGGGGCTTGCTTCTGTATTTATTTGTGCTCTCCTGCCTTTTGTTTCTTGTTATCTCTGTCAACATCGTGTGCTTGCTCTTTCTTGAAGCCCTCTTTGTTCCGGAAAAAAAGCTGTTTCAAGTACAGTGGTAGCAAAGCAGAGGCTGCAGTACAGTCTCTGCAAACTGGCACTGACTTCAGTGGCCTCTGGGTTGTGATCTGATGACTGCACCTGGCTTTGACCATGGAAGTGCTTTTTCATGAGCTTGTGACAGCTTAACAGTTGTGTTTCAGGTTTTCTTTGGGAACCTTCGGTGGTACTAAAGGTGTCTTTGAGTAAGAGGTGATCTGTTTTATGCATGTAATATCACAGCTTTTGCTCTCCTTTCATATGACCCATCCTCTTCACCTATATGTTTTACGCAGAATTGTATTTAGTAAGCTTGCTTTTCACAGACTTTAAATTCTGTTGCTTCTCAGTTGTCTGACTTGCATAGTTTCTGTGCCTTTTGACCCATCAAAGAACAGTTCCACAACTTCTCTGTTATATTTTTACTCACTAACTACTTCAGCTGTTGGGTAACTCATCTACTTTCTAGGTTATTCCTTCTCAGCAAAGAGTTTTGAGTCTATGTGCTTTCAGCTGGCTCCTGATCAAACATCCATTATTGGCTGAACCAGAAACTCTTTCTACAAAAAGTTGAACTTTTCCCCTTCAACCATGTTTATCAATATTTCTGGGATGGTGCTAGAGTATAATTTTTTCTCAGGCCTTCTTCTCCATAAATCATATTGTCTGTCTCAGTTAAATATCTGCAAGTTCTATCCTTTTCTTGGATTTTTTAAATAAAATTCCTCTCCTAACAGATTTAACATGCAAGCAAAGTAGTCTGCCTAAAGATGGAAAAGGAGATCAGTGCATGCCTGCCTATCCCATTCACGTATTATTTGGGTTGTATGTATATAGTGTGCCTAAGAAAACATTTCATGGGAAAGCAGCTTAGTGCTTGAAAACTTGAAAGATCCTGTGGAGGAGAAGTTAAGTATTCTCACTGCCTCAGGACCTGGTTGGACTGATCAGAAAAAATTTCTTCTGTTAAGTACAGTCCTTTTCAGCATGAAAAATACTAAGAAGTAACTGCATGTTATGTAGCTTCGTATGTAACAAGGCCACATGCTAAGCTCTGCCCATCAAAGAGCTAAAACAGGAGCATAATTAGATATGTTGGTCTAAATTCAGAAGTGCTGTGTAAGATGGTCATACACTTCTTAAACCTCTTCATGCTCTTGGCTGCCCATGGAATCTGGTTATTGCAGGCCATCTATGCCTTCTTCCATTTCTACAGCCAAATGCCATGCTAACTGATACTTTTGAAAAGGGTAGAGCAGGACTAAGTTAAAAGAAAAATAACTGAACATGGAATAAATCATCAGGGCCAAATTTCAAATCAATTTATGTATTGTTTTTCAATCTGGACCTTAATGAGAAATAGTTCAACAGACTTTTTCTAAGCAAGAAGAAAATAATTTTGTTAAAGTGCTATAAATGCAATATTTCATATGGTAGGTCAAGAATATTTTTGGAGGATTTTTATCATGAGAACAATAAAGGTATGTACTGGAGTAAAAATATGTATGCTGTGTAACTGCTCTGCCCAAGTCAATTTTGGCCTCAGCTGCACCTGAATATTCAAGGAAGCACCCTCAAAATTGAAAAGACAAAACTGGGGTACTTCTGTTGCGATCCTCTTTTCTTTTGAGTTTCTATCTGTGTACTGAGTCCTCTGTAATGGAAGATGATCTTTGTACTTTGAATTTGTCATCCTAATTTCTTATGGAGCCAGGGTGCTCTGGATGAAAAGACTTTGACTTTTTGTTTGCACTTTTGTCACTCTTAAGTTGAAGACGACCCTATTTTCTGCTTTTAAGAAGCTGACCACACTCAGGCCAGAAGAAACACTGCCTCAAAAAGATGCCGTGGTTATTAACTTAAGAACAGTTAGCTTGTTCATCCTGACTATGCAAATTTTTAAAGGCCTGTATGAATCCGAGTGTAATGTGAGTAAGCTGTACTGTGATTTATGGCACCTTAATACAGGGATTTAGATTTTTGCATGTCTGCCATTGGGGCACCAATTTTAGTAAAGAGTTAGCAGAGGGACACAGCGTAACTTGAGCACCGAATAATTTTGCTGCCACAGATAAAGTTTAAGCCTTATAAACCTGAACATTCTGTATTTAAATAAACATTCCCTCTTATGTCTGCTGTTTAACAAGAAAAAAATAGGTAGCAAGTGGCATGAACCCACTCCTTAGAGAAGATAAGACAAAGAGCATTCATGTGTGATTTTCTGAGGTTCATGTCTGCACTCTAGTAATAAGATAAAATATGCTATGGTAATATGAGTGCAAAACATTAAAAACCCCAGTAAATGGTCTTTGAAGTTTCTATCAAATCTTCTCTGACATTATACTTTATTTCTAGGACTCCCTTGTATTTCTTTTCTTTCTTTGTATTCAGTAAATGACACATTGAAACACAGACAGCAAGTCCAGCTTACCTGTTTTGCTGCCTGCATTTTTATTATCCCTTCCCTCCAGTGCTTTCTGTTTTGCCAATTCAAGTGGTTACCTAACAGGCTGTTTGATTGCTTATTTCATCCTCTCTTACTCATAGAGCTTGGGGCCTGACTTGTACCATTTGAAGTAATGAGTTCTTTCGATTGATTAGCATGAAATTTTTAACTGGAAATGCATCGTGTCTTTCACAGCAGTGTAAACCGAAAGTCCTGGACAACTCTGAAAAATGGGTTTGTCTTTGCAGTTGCCTGGGAGCAGTATTCTAATACAGTGTGCTTGGTTTTGCTTATGCCAATCTAAATCAGGAATAACTTGGGGTAGCTCTCTAGGAAGAGAAAGCTGGAAGAGAACATACAATTGTATTCATAAAACAGTTGGAATATAAGTACGGAAATCAGGATACAGCAAATGGAGGTACAGCTCCATTTCAACAAGCATTATGCAATGACCTTACATCTGTTTATGCTTGGTTGGGCTTGGATTCTGGAAGTGCTGTAAAGCACATGCTGTGGCTCTTGTTCAGTGACACTTACTCCTCCAGTAGTATCTCAGTGGGCTATTTGGGGTGTGAGGAACCAAACGAGATGGGTAAGAATAGCATCTGCCCTTATATAAATGCCAGCTGCTGCTACTTTGATTGTGTTTATCTGTATAGACAGTGTCCCCAGGCCATGTTCATCTGCTACGCTGCCAATTTCCTTTAGACACGGCCTGACTTATCTCCCGTGACGCAGTGTGGTACAGAGAACATCCACAGAGCTACATCCCAGAGAACTGTTGCCCTGTGTGGCATCCAAGGATGCTGTTGGTGTCTCCCTCAAGGCATGGCCTTTCCTGATTGCTTGGCAACCACAGTATGACCCTCCTGCCAGCAAAGGGAGGGTTGAGGGTGAGGGGAGGCCATTGATGGCAACACCATTTAAACAAAGATATGGAAATCCTGGCCAGAATAAAGGAAGAGCGAAAAATAGCCAGAAAGTCATGGTCAAACAGCAGCAAAGAAAATCAGGGTGCTACTTCAGCACTCTGATAACGTAGCTTAGACCCTACACGTCTGTAGGTGTAACTAGCCTGTTGTGTTTTGCACTGGGGTTATCAGTCTCTTGTCATCCCTGCCACAAACATAATTCACACTGTGGTTTGCTCTGGAACAAACCAGCAAAGTCACCTGGGGAAACCTACATGCCAGCTAGATTATCCGTGCTCAGGAATAATCCATGCTGCACTGCACTTGTGCCAATCTGTGCCAGATCTGCTTTGGTCACCTAAACACGGCCTGGCAGAGCCTACAATCTTCCAGACTTTCTGGGAGAAGCATGTATGTTGGAAGGACCTTAGTTTCATGGTATTCTTGATATGATCTAACCATATGTGCTAATCCCTTCCCAGTTTTTTTTTCAATTCCACTTTCTGAAGTGAGCTAGGCAGTACCGTTCTTCATTCCTGTAAAGAGCTTTGGTGAGCTAAAGTGATGGGCATAGTTTAATGGCCTGGTACAGGTCTTCAAAAATCAAAAAGACCACCTTACTTCTAAGAAGATACTGTAGTCATTGAACATCAGCATCAAAAAGACTGGCTTAACTTCTACATGCTTCTTACTGTTTTCTTCCAGCCATGGGTGTGAGGTGGCATTGACTAGTAGCAGTGCAGAGAGGAGGGAAATAGTTTATTCTTAGAGTGTTGCCCAGTCAAGGAAACTTGTGGGTATACAGAAAATTCTTTAGTTTATTAAGCTGGACTTGCTGTCTGTGTTTCAATGTGTCATTTACTGAATACAAAGAAAGAAAAGAAATACAAGGGAGTCCTAGAAATAAAGTATAATGTCAGAGAAGATTTGATAGAAACTTCAAAGACCATTTACTGGGGTTTTTAATTCAAAAACCCAGCTAACCAAACAGCAAATCTGATTGACTTCTCTTTTCTGACAGTGGGAGGTGTGTGGAGCCAAGCGTGCTTTGAGGGTTGCTTTTGTTTCATCCATAACTTGTATCAAAGCCTGGAAGCACGGATAGGATAGTTGCTGAGAATGAGCTTGTTTGGTTATTTTTTTTGTTTGGTTGCTGGGGTTTTGTAAATCTCAGACGGTTTCAGCCTTTGGGAAAGGATATTCTCATTTGACCTGACACAAAGCAATGTCCAGGATGTTGAAGGAGGGTTTCAGTAGTTAAGTGTTTGTTCTGTGTGTAGTGGTTCTGGAAATAAATGACCACAGGCTGAAGTTAAGTGTTATTCATTGGTGAATAATGCTTCAGAAGTTTGTTGGTGAATATGTTTCTGTGTTTCAGAACAGCTTTATGATATCACTGCCTTAGCTTGTCTAAACAGCTGAGTCAGTAAGATCTCACAATATTCAGCATAAAACTTGAGATAAGAGGCATGAGTTTGAATAGTTTGGTGTGATAGTAGAAGAGAACTAAGAATGGTTTCTGGAAGGGGCAAGGATATTACACTGTGAGCTCTGTAAAGTGTAATCTTTAGTGACATTAGCAAAAAGTTAGTTTGCAGGATCACTGGATCACTCCTTAATTTATTGGAAACGATATTCCTGCTCTTCCCCACAAGGAAAAAAACATGAGCTAAATAAGAAACATTTATAGAACAAAAGGGACACATTATTAACTTGTTTAGATTTCCTTTTTTGTGCTTGTTTTGCAGGTTCTGATACAGATGTACTCATTCATATTAAATTGCAACATCAGTGTCACTATTTTAAAAGATTTGTTTTCCAGTGTAAGGATCAAACTTCAAAATTTATTTTAGATGATGAAGGATAATCAGTGTGTTCTCTTCTGCCTTATTCCATATCAGATTTTTAATTTTCTTCATGTCCCTTAAATACATTGCCCCTGAGGGAAACTAGGAGTCTAGCATATGAGTTATAGTTGTTCTGTGCTAGTGTCTTCATACTTCAGCTACTTTGCTTACATGAATTCTCCACTAGGTTATGTGTTCCTTTAGGTTGTAACCTGAAGTAACAAAGAGGGAGAAAACTGTAGCTTGTTACTGACTTTTGCTTGAGATGGTAGGACAAAAAGCAGCATAAAAAAACTGAACTTGTGGAAAGTAAGTCTTTCAGAGGACCAGGGAAAGTTTGACATATATGTGAGAAGCAGTTTGACTTGCTGAATGATTGATTGTGCAGAACAGAAGGAAGAGGCTGTGAACATGCCTGTCCTTGTCCAGCATTGCATTTGAAAGGCAATGTATGTTATTCTTATTGCAATCTTTGGTGACCCACAAGTTGGCAGAGCGGGAGAGGTATCTGCTTGCTGAGATCTGTGCAGCAGATTTCAAGTAGATTCTTGGTCTAACAGGAACTTTTAAACAAATCTCTTTGATTTTTTTTTTTCCTAAATTAGAGTTAGGAATATGGACTCCTGTGTTCCTATGTGTTTGAAACAAAGTCCTTACTACTTTTTTTGTAAATAAAAAAACTGAATGACAGTCAGGGTACAATGTGAGCTACCAGTCCAAGTGGAGCCACAAGAAGAATAGCTGGTTTGATTTTTTTTCTTCTCTCTTCACTGCCACTTTTAGAGAATGAAAAGGTACATTTTTCCTTTTTCATCCTCAAATTTGATGTATTGGGTGTTTCTATGCTTTCAGAGATTTTTAGGGCATGGGTACATCCTCTAAAGGTACGTTCTGAATCATGGGCCTTTTGTAAGGAAACACAAGGTTTGATTTTAATTTGGTAGCTTAGTTTAAAAGATAGTCTTCTTCAGTTTTTTTTTGGGGGGGGGTTGCTTGTTTGTTTATTTTCTCAGATCTTCCAGATATCTATAGGCTTTGCTGCAAATGCTTTCCAAGTGTCTTTCCAGTCTTGTCCTCTGCAATGATACAACTTGGGGATGGGCTGGTGGTTTGAGCTACAGGAAGCGAGGGAGGATCTGACATGGGATGCGAGTCTTGTATCAGGACCTGAAATGACACCACTTCTGAAGGCAATCAGGAAGCCCTTACTAAAACTAAAGCAAGAATAAATAACAGTACATCCTTCTCCTTAGCCTCCTGTATTCTAACTTGGGCTGGTGGCCATTTCAGGGACAAGGAGATCCATTAAAGGGATAGAGCAGGGTACTGCAACACCACTGGTAGCCAAGTGGCAGGTGCTTGCTTCTGCAGCCTCCCTGCAGGAGGATCAGGTTGACACCACCTGCTGCTTTAACCTCATCACTAGGAATATCTTCTGAGGTGGTTTTGTTGACACCTGTCCCACTCCTCATCTGCTGAAGCTCTCCTGTCTTCAGTCTCCTTTGGGTCCTTCTCTAATAGAAGAGTGAGCTTGATGGAAGAATCACCTGTTTTCTCTAGCAGTAATTTCAGATAGAGATACACTCTCTTTGGTGCATACACCTGTGTTTACTAAGGGTTGTGAAGGAAAGTCTGAAAATCATGTCTGTGATATGTTCAGGTGTAGTAAATCTACCCAGGAGGTTGGTGGAGGTTGCTTCTGTGCTTTGGTAGGCTAAGTGAAATTATCTATAAATAAATTTGGATTTGAAGAGGCTGCTCATAAGGACAGAAAAACAACATAGCTGCCCACTAAAAACAGCCAGTTTGTTTAGTCAGCTGCCTTTTACTTCCCTGGGCCAGCACTTGATTACTGTTGACTATTTAGATTTAAGAGTTACATTTTCTTAAGTACACGTGTAGTTTTTAGTACTAATGTTCTCATGCTTTTGTAGAAAGTGCTGTCTGATTAATTTCATTTTTATGTGTATTTAAAATAAAAAAGGGTTTCATTAATAACATTGTAGCTTTTTATTTCTCACATGCAGTTAGACTGTAAACTCTTCTGCAGGTGTCTTGAGGTAGTCCAGCTCCTTATCCATTAACATACTCCACAAAATAACTGCACAGGGAATTGCAGTCAGCCTGTCTTCTGTGACAGCAATGTGTTTGGCAGAGAGTTCTTCTTCTGTGACAAAGGAGACAGCTGTCAGTGCTGTCCTTTTCAGTATTGAGGCTCACTGGGTCTGGTATGTAAAAGTGCAGGCATTAGAAATGCAGCAGAGGAATTGGCAGCTACCTCTAGCAGGAAGTTTTTAAGTCTTCTGTGCGCTAGAATAATGTGAGCTAAAATGCCTTACTCTGTAAACTGTCAACACTGTCCCTATGTCCAAAATATACAGCTTTGTTCTTTACATATTTCCTTCAAATTGGTACTTTCTGTGTCCGAAACGATTTTTACAAAGCTTTCTCCTCTTGCTGTTTCAGACTACACTGGCACACATTATAGCCAACAGCAGCAAAAAGAATGGCACGAGGTTTGTGACACTGTCGGCCACAAGTGCCAAGACAAATGATGTTCGAGATGTCATCAGCCAAGCCCAGAATGAAAAAAGACTCTTCAAGAGAAAAACTATCCTCTTTATTGATGAGATCCATCGTTTCAATAAATCTCAGCAGGTACTGTACTACACTGCTTTTTTAAAAGAGCCTTTGTCAGCACTTTTGTAAAATCTCCCACTTTGCCTTAAGGTCATACCTTCCTTTGGGCTTTTGATTTCAATGTTCATACTTTTAGTAGATGAATTTGGGAGACACATAGAAATTAAATCCCTTAGCTAACTTCCAACCAACATTTAATTATTGTGATTCAAAGATTTAAATAAAAGGCTGAGTTATAGTTGACTTATGTGCCAGTCTTTATATGATATTTTTATGAAATTTTATTTCTGCAAAGTTGCGTTAATGTTTGCTGCACCCATCTTCATTTCAGCCTCCATCTGGGGGGTAGCATTCTGTATTACCTTTACAAAGGTCTGGAATGTGAATGTGCCAGAGGTGGGTATTTTAATGTTGTCCTCTCTTCTGTGTGAGAAAAAATAAGTCGTGGCATGGTACTTCAGGATAACACTGCAGCCATCATTTGGGGCTTTTTTTTTCTTATTCCTTTCCTAGGTATAAGGTTTTATTCAGCTGTGCCATGGAGAGCTTGAATTCTGTACTACAGGTTGCAGTTTTTAAATGGAACTATACTGTATAATCTTCCTGTAGTTTTCTGAACCATCCTACAGAATTAGGTAGGGCGTTGTAACCCTAAAGGTTGATTCAAAACATATTTAGGAGTAGCTTCACTATTCGTTATACTCGATAAGGTAATTTCATGATTTCTTATGTTGCCATGCAATAAACCAAAGTCACACAAACTAAAAATTTGCAGATTTCTTTACCCTATTTCTTTTCAGCTGGTAAGGTCATTCTCAGTGCAATCATTTGTTATTAAGGTGTTGGGTGCATGAAATTAAATCATAATTAATTTCATATTATGAAATTAAATCAGATATTTCCATATCTGTGCAGATGAACTGCCTTGTCAGTGTGGTTATTTATCATACCAACAGAGAACCCAAAGTCTCCCAAGACACAAAAAACATGTAGCCTACTCACATGGGATGTTTCAGGTTGTCATTGATTGAGATCAACTTTTTCTGCTTCCCTCCCATGCTCAGGACACTTTCCTTCCTCACGTCGAGTGTGGGACGGTGACCCTGATAGGAGCGACCACAGAAAACCCTTCCTTCCAAGTCAACGCCGCTCTCTTGAGCCGGTGCCGGGTGATCGTCCTGGAGAAGCTCTCGGTTGAAGCAATGGAGGCAATTCTGATGAGGGCTGTCAGGTCCTTAGGGCTCCAGGTTTTGGGCCAGGGCGACCAGCACGGGACCCCTGCGAGTGGCAGCAGCAGCAAGAGCTCGGAGTGAGTATTTTATGGGCTGCAGGGTGTTAACGTGCACAGCCCGAGGAACTGACTGCCTGCCAGGGAGAGAATGAAGCAGTTGGGGGGTGGGAAGAGAAACCCTAGCCACTTCTGATAGTAAAGAAAAGATGTGGCAGCATATGGCAGGGGCGGGGGTGACAGGAGAGAGAGAATTCAAAGCATTGGCTCTCTCCATCCAAAACGTAATCTCACCGTCTGGATTAGGAGAGAATTTTATACTTGGATCCGTAACTCCTGACTCACCCTCTCAGGATATTTAAATCTGTCCTGCTGCTGAGGATTTGCTGTGAAAGCCTGTAACTGGGTCTTTGTCATGTCCTAATGTGTGTTACTTCTTGCTACTGGTTGTAAAAGTATCACGTTACCGTTAAGTGGTGCATGGGGTATCCCCTCTTAATTTGGAAGTGCCTGCCAGAAGTCTGTTGTTTTCTGAGAATTTTTTTTTTGTAAGATCAGGGAGGATGCTGCCGCTTCTGTTCTTCAGTTGCAGGATAAGGCCTGTGCTACGTTTTAGGATATCCTGTGAAGAGAGGAGGCTGTTGCTGTAAGACGTTAATAGATTGTTTTAAGAGAGACTTTGTTTTTCTCTGCTCCTTGATGTCCAGACAGATAAATTCACACTAAACACTTGAGAAAGTTTTGGAAAAAAACAACATCCAGATTTGTCTACAAGAGATGTTATCTGCCTTCTGAAACAGTAGGCTGGCAAATAAGAGTAATGCGTGGTACTGTGGTACTCACATGCAAGCTGTTACACTTCCTTCGTGTTGGTTCTTGGCTGCACTCCTAGTAATTTACAGTGCATTGACATGGTGGTGATTGACAGACTGTATGAAATAAATGAGAGGGAATCCACTTGAACTTTATCACAGAATGTAAGCACAAAGAATTGCCAACATGAATGCTGAGGTCAGGGCAGGTAAGGAAAAGTATTCCTTTTTTATTTTTAGGTTACCCTGCCTCATGATTTACTCATTTGTAGCTTTTATGTGTTGTAGTAATGTGAATTTTAGAAGAGAAGGCAGTACTGCTTGTCAGCATTAATTTAATGGCACAGCTGTGGTTGTGACTACACCCTGACTGGGGTTCAGAGACCTTTCTTTCTGTACAGGATTAAAGTACAAGGCATAGTTTCAGCTGCAGTTGTTTGGGTTTGGGTTTCGCTAGACTCTCCGTGTCTGTAACTGTACGATAGCTATGGATGATTTAAACAGCGTGGTACTTCATCAAACTGAAAGAAGTCTGGCAGGCAGGCTGTCAGACTAACACAGTTTCAGAAATCTCTCCATGGGGAGAGAGGGCCACACTCCAAAGGCAGTCGTGGGAGCCAAGCATTTAAAAATAAAAATGGGGTTTTGAATTGAGGAAGATTTGTTGCAGTTGTGTGTCAGGTCTTTCTTGTCTTTCACGATGCGATCTGGTTCTGGGCCACAGTTCCTACATTGTGTTGCTGATAAGTTTGGATTTATATAAGCCATCCTGTCCCTTACTGTGGTTCTGTTTTGGCTTCTTCATTAATTCCTCTTTCTTGCTTCAGTGTCCATACCATTTCTGCTTCTTCATTTCCTCTCCACTACTCTGCAGGAGCAGGTGTCTCATCTTTTTACCCCCTTGCATCTATGAAACAGGACTGTCATTAGATGCAGGCAGGTAACTGTTTATGCTGTCCTGAGGTATAAATGGGAATCACCAATTACAATTGATTTTGTTGTTAACGATGCTCATCTTTATTCTGGAGTGAGAAAAGGAGCTGTAACGCAGCATGTCCCCAGATTGTGGGGTATACCCACTTCCAAAATGCTGCAGAGATCTAGCAAGAAGGCATTAGAGATGTGTACATTGAATTGTGGGTTTCGCTTCCCATGTGATTCTTCCTTTCCAAGCCACAGCAGTGTAGTATGAAGTACTGCATGTGCTGCTTGGCCTCAGTTAATCGGATCACATCACAATTTAGTATCACATCACTTGTCTGACAGGATGGCTTACCTATAAGAGATTTTGAAGGAGAGGATGATTCTTTGTGGTCTCTCCTACTACCTTGAGGAGTAAGGTGAGGGTGAATCTTCCTTAGCCTTTACAGGCATCTCTGAGTGGTTCAATGGATTTCATCATCTGCACTCCACAAGGAAGGTGTGCTCTACCCAAACCTTTCCTTTAAATTTTCTTGGTGGCTTTTTCTTGTCTTGCTTCCACCATTGCTGCAAGTTTCTGATAAGGTTAGATCACCTGGAGTCTCTCTCACTTCACCATGGCCTTTTCTTGCTCTAAAGCTTAAACAACTAGCAGGGGGTGTTACCTACTTTGGTATCTTTCTATTTGTTACATCATCATGGCTCATAAAGGTTCTTTGACACTTTTTATGTTGATTACTGGATTTCTTTAGGATAAGATATGCTTTTTGTTTTATTTTCATCAGCATTACTGCCATCAAACTGTGCCTGTAAAGTCTGCAGTAAATCAAGCTGAAAGATGGAGAAACAGGAAAGGAAGAAACATACTCATGATGAAGAGAAGTAAGAAGTCAATGTTAGTGATGTTTTTTATTGCTGGAACTGCTTGTGCTTTCTGCAGTTTATGCTGTGTCAGTAATAGCACAAGCTGTTCCAGGTGTGCACTGATACATTACTCTTGTACTGTGTCAGTGATGGAAGAAACTAAATTCTTCTCTTGGCTTTTTATTTTTGTCATTCAAGTGCTGCCCTCAGAGTGGTATCTGTAATTGAAGTCAGTCAGTTAACTGGATGGTTAATTAATGTGTTTGAAGTTAGATAGCATAGAAGGCACACAGCTGAGGGAAATGGAAGGAACCCCAGTTTCCTGTTGGCAAGCCCAGACATCATGCAGTTCAGCTTGTTACTGGCTGTATTACAAGTTCTGGCATGTTTTGAATTCACTGGTTCATAAATCACAACACTGAAGATGGAATTCCTTTGGATCTTTGGTGTTCAATACTTTTTTGAAAATTATTCCCTAATTGGAACATCCATTCAATTTCCTTGCAGGAAATGGGTTGCTGAGGTGAGAGGCAACACTGGAAGACAATGCTGTAAGGCAGTGAGCAGTGCATATCACACTGCAGTAGTTCAGTTGAAGAACTGCGTTTGCCTATAAAAGTGTTGCAATCTGCCAAGGAGTAAATGTAGTGAGAATAATTGCACTGAGAAAGTAAGAAAGTACTGATTTATATGGGAAAGAAGCAGTGGGTACTTTTATCTCATGTCTTGCTCACTTATCTTTTAAATCATTGATCATAAACGTTCTCCTTACTTGGGCTTCCTTATATTTACTCCCTGATATTATTTGTGCTCTCTTGTCATTGGCTCAATTGCTGCAGTGCTGTATGGGTTTAATGGGTAGCTCATCACACATTTCATGTTGGTTCTTGGCACAAACCGTCTCGAGGCTATGGAGATAAAGAGGAACTGGAAGAACGATTTATTATCCTGTAGTGGTAGTTTTCCATTCCTTGAGCTAGTATATCACCTTCAACCTGGTGAGTGATGGATCCCAGCACGTCCCTTTTGGCTTGTTTATGTTTTTGTCTCCAAGTATCATCGGTTACAAGGTACCAACGTTGACCGTTGGCATCCAGTGGGTGTTCGGTGTTAATTTTGGAAGTTGAATAAAATATGAGATTGCCCATCTGCAAGAGTATCAGGAGCTTGGAAACAAGTCAGAAAGCATGGAAGTTATTCTGCCGTGCAGTTCTGATGGGTGCAGAAGTTGGGTAAAGTGGGAGGGAGTAGGGCACTTGAGCTTCTGAAGACAGGATGGGCTTAAAAATGTAAAATACAGCAAGCGGGTTTTCGAAGCCAAGATATTGAAATGATTGCCATCCTGTTTTTGAAATTAGACTCCTGCCTAGTAAAGTTAAATTATCAGAAAATGGAATTTAAGGTTTTAATTGCTCAGAAAAATATCTGAGTTCAGTTGTTCTGAGTATAACATTTTATCATATTGAAATACTGAGTGTGCATGGAGCTGAGATTATGCAACAGGGAAGCATTATGTTATTTCCAATCAGTGATTCTCATCAATGTGCTGTGCAAACAGCTTGTGTGTGGAAGTTTTCTCCATTTATTCTTGTTCTTTATCACATCCTGCATGTCATGCTATTGTATGCATGGACCAGATCAGCCCAATACATAATGCATTATTTGGATTGGAATTGTTGTAATGGTTACGTTGCAACTGAAATTTCACCATGGAAATGGACAAGGCCTCTGCTTGTAACCAGATTTTTCATACTTTCTTGTGAATATTTGTTCCAGTTTCTGTAATATAAATTGTTTATGTTAAGCCAGCAGGGCATGTAGAGTCCTGTAGGGAAACTGAAGAGACGGGAATACAACTCAGCTTTAAACTAGCAGATAAATGGCAAAAGTGTACTCTGAGGCCTCAGCTTCTTTTGGGACAGATTGTACTTGGCTTCTTCCAAGGTAGTACCTGCCTTTTAGTGCTCTCAATGCTTCCCTCCACTTGCAGTCACTGCCTGCAGTTGTGGTATCAATGTGAGGAGGCCTCAAGCACAGGCTGTTCTTCTCTGCAAACAGCAGGCAAAGAGCTTAGTCCTTGCAGGTGAAACCTTCTCTTCAGCATGCCCTGCTGGTGTATGAGAAGTGTTTGCTGAGTGTGCTGTATATTTGGGGTTGGTCCTGTTGAAGGAGGTATTAGCAGCAGGATTTCTGTGTGTAGTGCCTGCTGGGTTTTTAAAAAGAGTTCTTGCTTTCCTTGCTGGCTTTTTAAATTGCTTATGAAAAATCTGGTGCCCATCTGTAGTGCTGAGGGGTGAATGTTGCTTCCTGATTTTCAAGGAATTTGATGCTTGAGATAATTGAATAAGTCCCTGTGCAGTTGTATTGTTCTGCTTCCTTGTTCAAAGATGGTGTTTGAAACACCCTGGCAAAAGTGTCGCTGTATGTGTCTGTTAATTTTTTTCTCTAGATTTATCAAATACATGAGAAATAAGGAGATAGAAAAAAGTCATGATGAGATGCATGTTTATATAGCTCTATTTTTCCCAGGATGTGATTCCTACTGTCTATTCTCTGCAGCATGGGTTTTGGCCCTAGAAGACATTTGTCAGCTTTCACTTGCAGTGGTTAATTAAGATTGCAGCTCTACTAGTTTTTCCCTTTCATCTGTGGCCATGAGAGGACTCAAATGTTAACTGCTGAAATTTTTCCAGAACCTACAGTGTTTTTCTGTTGTGTGGCAAGGGTGAAGTGGATTTGCAAGGAGGAAGAGAAGGCAAGTAATGAAAAACAGTGGACACATGTGTCTAGGAAACCTGATGTTGCCTTTTCGTACACCACTGGTAGTAATAGTAACATATCTTTTGGTAGATGAAATGCAGGGCTGTTGTGAAGCCTTAATTATTTGTCACACAAGAGCTTCATAAGAAATGGCCTCTCACACCAAGCTGTATGTGTTAATCCCTACTGATACCTGTCACTCTTGATTTACAGTCCAGCTACTAGAAGTGGCTCAGTTAGGGCCATTACTTAGTGCCATGTTTTAACTCCATTAGCTGCTGTCTCCAAATCAGATCAGTTACACCCTCTGCCTGGAAACACCTTAGATGTTACCTCGTCTACATAACTAAGGTTTGAGGGTTAAATCCTCCACAGGGTGCCTCTGAAACCTGCAGAGGTGAACTGGTTTGGATGTGCCCCAGCAGTGGGGACTGCAGCCCAGCAGGTGAAAACCTAGAGACAAAACTTGAGGGCTTTGCTGTTCTCACTGATTTTTCATGGACCCACTAGAAGATCTCAGGGGATCCTGCTGCTGCATTTCTCAGGTCTTCCCATCTTCGTAGAATCACTGAATATTCTGAGCTGGAAGGGACCCACAAGAATCATCAAGTCCAGCTCTCAAGTGAATGGCCCATAAAGGGATCAAACCCAGAGCCTTGATGTTATCAGCACCATGCTCCAAGCAAGTGAGCTAATCTCAGTCACTTGTTCATTTAGACTGAGAGTTCACTGGAATTTGGCCTTTTTCATGTGTTTGTGTAGTTCTGGCACACACAGAGCAGGAGATAGCAAGAAGAGTGATAGGCATGTATTGGGATACAGTTTCTTTCTAGTAAGATTTTTTTTTTTGTACCCCAGTACCAAAAAAAGTAGGATGCATATGTTTTACATTGTAAACAATCCTGCCTTCCTGTTGTTGCTTTTTAAAGAACAACTGATAGCACCTCTTGCTGTAGTTAGTAGTTAGTTCAAAACCTTATGCTAATTACTTTATAACTCACTATATTCTCTCACCTGCATTTGGATAGCTTCCTACCTTTCCACTGTTCTTCCACCAAGGAGTTTGAAGTGCTAGCAGTGAAATGCTGATGGAGTAAAACCTTGTAAAGTTCAGCTGGCTGTGTCAGAATTGGGCTCTGGCAAAAACCTAACCCTAGTTTTCGTTGAATTTAATGAGGTGAGGAAAAACAAGGGGTTTAAATAGATGAGAGTTCCTGCCCTACATTTTTCACGTGCAATTGTATTTAACAGGCTTGGAGCAGCAGGAAGAGGGTCAGCCCCTGGCTCTGCAGGATGACTTAAGTTTAAACCCATCTGTGTCTCAAGAAACTTTGTAAAGAAACGTCATCTCCAGCACCATAGGCTAGGAGAGGAGTGTGATGGGGGCTAAGGGTGTGTGGTTATTCTGTTGCAGGTTCCCGGTGTACATAGAGGAGAAAGCTCTGAGCACGCTCGCCTATCTTTGCGACGGGGATGCCAGGACTGGGCTGAACGGGCTCCAGCTGGCAGTTCAGGCCAGAGTAGCAGCGGGAAAGACCACTCCTCTGAATACTACCAAAGGTGGTGCTGCAGATGGCATTCTGGTAACAGAAGAGCATGTAAAGGAGGGGCTCCAGCGATCTCACATCCTGTATGACCGAGCAGGTGAGTACCTGATGCATTTTCTGAGATGCAGTGTTCTCAAGATGTGATAGCCTCTCTAATTTCTCTTTCTTCTCCCTTTTTCCTACCCACTGCTCCACTGGAACCAGTGGTTGTACTGAAGTTTGTCCTAAAAGTTACTTTTCCTCTACAATGTAGTTCAACCAGAAATTCCTTCTGAACAGTGTTTCCTCGTAGCAACTAGGAAGTGTAGATTGGCTGAAAGACCTGTTTGCTGTCCTGAAAATAGTTGCATGGTGAAATTACTTGTTATTTAAGGTTATATTGTCTTCTATGAGGGTTTCAGTGTAAAGAGGCAGAAGAATTTGATGAGGACATTTTTCTTGGAGGGTTGAATATCTTCCATTGCACTTCTACTCCTTCGGAAGTCTTGGAAGTGCTCACGTTCACAGCAATATGTTATGTCAAAACCTGAGCAGTTTGCTTTATTTTTAGAGTTGCTTTTTAAGGTAATGAATTCTGTAGCTTGCTTAGGGCAGGCCACATAAATCTAATTGCACTTAAGGCTTCCTAGTGTGATAACCACTCTTGCTAAATTTGTGACTGGGCAGTCTTAGGCATCACAGTAGTTGGCCACTCAACCATTTTATGTTAGAGGGTTAAAAATCAGTGAGTATCAGAGATTAGGTGAATCCCCTTGAATGCATATGCTAGTTCTTCAGCAATACTTGAATGACTGTGCAGAATAGTATGAAATGATTATGCCAAGCAGTATTTGAAGAACTGGTTTATTTTCTTTTTTTTTATGGCCACTGTTTCTGATATGCTCCATTAACTGCCACTGTTCAAAACCTGTGATGAGAGGTTTCTTGAGGTTGGTTGTAACATATGCCTGCTTGCAGCCTTCTTGTTACAAAGAAGTAATGATGCCTCACTGTCAGGAAAAAGGCAGCTGGGCAGATACTGATCTAATGGCAGCTGAGAAGTCGAGGGTAGGCAGGAGGAGGGAGAAGAAAAATGTTATGGGGTCTGTGGCAGGAAGAGGTCATGATTAGAAGGAAGCGGAAAATCTGACTGATTCGCTAGTGTGAGTCTCTTGCACCGTGTAGGTCCCTTGTCTGTTTGCTGTCACCTTGTGGCCACTGTCACACAGAACTCTTGGCTGTGTCCATTGCTCCCAGCCCTCCTACACCTTCTTGCTCTGGTAGAGATGGCACAGACTGCCTCTTCCTGAGGCTTGCATCAAGTCTGGGTAGCTTGTGTCAGGCCCTTCTCTGTTGCAGAAATCCTTGTTGTGTTTTATGGTGGGGTTTTTTGGTCAGAGATCTTCAGAGTGGTGAGAGCAGTGAAAATTGTGTTTTTCTGGATTGTATAAATGCCGAAGAGCCTGACACAGATATTGTCACAGTAGCAGGTTGCCTGAGTACATGCCTTTACAGAATTTCTCTCTTCTGTGGAATAGTCTGTTGACCACTGACTGTTGACTCCTGGTTGACTTTCGTCCATAGTAGAGTTAGCTGTTTGTCCTTTTAAATACAAGGACTTCCAGATGGGAGCTACTGTATAAACAAAGTTTGGCGGGTTTTTTTGGTAGCATGTTTTAGCTAATACATTTTGAATCACAGCTGTGGTGGTGGGATCTACAGTCCTCTAAAATAAAATGCTTTGGCCTTATAAAGTGGAGGGTCTAATCATGATAGCAGCAACATACATTTGAGTGTAGCGTGTTCATGTAGAAAGCACCAAATAATTGATCAGTGTTCAGAGCTGTGTAAATATGAAATTTTTATTATACATAATTTTTTTTATTCCCTTCTGCAAAACTTGCCCAATAAATGTAGCTGGGCATTCTCCTCTCTACTTTCATCAAGTGATCTAGGAAAGAAATCATTTGTCATCCAGTCGTTAGGCTGTTGTTCTGATCTGTGTGCAGACATGTAAAGAAAAGGTCTTTATGCAGATAGTTATGCATTTTTGCTGGAAGGACAAAGAAACAACTTAAATCAAATTTCACTGCCTGCCGCCCTTGCAGTGTGAGAGGAAACAAACTTGTCATACTTTAGCTTTTAATTGCAGTTGTTAAAATTTTGATTCTTGGAGAAAATGATGCAGCAACCAAATTCATTAAAGTTTACCTGCAGATGAGCAGTGACTAGATTTTTCTGATAGAGTTGTATTGCCTCCCCTTCCTTTTACATAATGTATCTCTCTGCTAACACTGATTTGATAACATAAATGTCAGTAGTTTCACTGTCTGTGTGGTAACATCAGCTATGGTAAAGACTGGGAATGTGTTGAGCTGAATTTAATTTATTCCACAATCTTGAACACAGTTTTTCCTTTCCCTTCTCTGGAGGAGAAAAGAGAAGGTGTTTCAATGTCCAGGGCTTGCTCTTGGGGCAGAGCTCAGAGCCATGTGGGCAGGGCTAAGTTGCTATTCCATACCATGCACATCATTGCTGGGGTAGGGGAGTGGCTTATTTGGAGTTGAATTCCCAGCTGGTGTTAAACCACCACATTCACACCATAATGGTTTTTTCCAGCTCAGTTTTGTTCTGTTGGATCAGAATGAGAAGTCTTTTTATTCATGCTCTTGCTCTAGTCTTACTTCCAAGGCTTTCTTCTGTCCTTTATCAATGAGCAGTTGGTGTTTACTTTTGGCTAAGAGAAAACATAATGTGAAATGGGGACTGTGATTTTACTTTTGCCCACTACCTTGTGAACAGAGATTGTTTTAGAAGCCCAAATATTAATTATGGTCAGTGAATGAGACCTTTTTCCTACCTTATACCAATATGATTTTAGATAAATCAGCATGTTAAACTAGACTGAAAACTCCTCATGAGCACATAAAGCAATCTGTGGGCATATATCAGCAAGATTTATGCGTCCGTATATGTCAGACACTGGAAAGCCCGCTCTTCCACAAAGCCTCTTGTGTAGTATCTTGTTTCAGAAAGGTATTTGCCTTTGTGGGAACTGCATAGAGAAAATGTATTTTGATTCCAAAAGTTCTTCATAGTTTTGATTTCAAGAGGCAACTATGATACAGAACAGCAGAGATAGATAAGCTGATATGTGTCTGTCTCTCAACTGAATTGATAAGGCCAAAATCTATATGTTAGCTAACTAGCCTGAGAGAGCTAATAAATAAAGGTGTACTAAAGGTTCTGATTTTTTTTTTAACTGCTTCTGGTATCTCAGGCTATCTATAAACTGTATTTTTTAGACAGAAATGTAAGACCTCTCTCCAATGCACATCACTGTATTTTGCTTTTAATTGAAACTGCAAGTCTGATGTGTAAGTATTGTCACTGTGGCTCTGTCACCAACATTAACTTTGTAAGGAAGGAAGTAAAAGGAGAAGGCTAATTCCCTCCTCAGGCTGAAGTATGAAGTTCCCTGCAGGTATATATATCTAGACCCAGCCTATCTGCTGGATTCTTTCTGCCTCTCCAGCTGGTATCCCCACATATGACACTTTACAGTAGTCCAAACAGCATATAAAAGCCTCCAGCAGAAAAATCTGGGTGACTGCAACCTCTGGAGATATTTAAAGGCCGTCTTCCTTGCTTTTAAGAGACCAAGAGACGCCTCCTGCAAGAGGATGATGCGAGTTCAGCTGCTTGGGTTTATTGCTACTGACTCAAGTGTTATGGTGGAGCACGGACATGCTGTTTGTGTTGGCTCGAGTGAGGGCTGCATACCAGGGCTCTTTGTGTGGAGTCCTAGCAGAAGTAGCTGTCTGACTGCCTGTGCTCGCCAGCCGCATGTTGAATTCCCCACAGAATCACACTCCAGCAGGAGCAGAGATGGGGGGAATGGACCTGGGAGGTGGAGGTCTTGCTGGCTATGAAAGGAGCAACTGCAGCAGCGTGGTGATGTTGGTTCTCAAACTCACGCATGCAGCCCTTTTATTTTTCAGGGCTTACAAGTGACTGGTGTGTTCTGATATGGCCCTCAGGCTGTAAATCCTTTTAGCCTTAGGAAGAAGAGGAATATTAACAGATGGCTGTGCATGCAGCCAATTGCCTTTAAAATACATACTTAGCTGTGAGCCAAGGAATGCCAGGCACTTGAAAAAATAAAAAAGGCAGATAACATGGAAAGTTTACCAACAATATTGCAGCAAAATACTCTTAAAAGTTTGATTAAAAGATATGCATAACAATCAAAACCAGCTGCACAGAGGAAAACTGTAAGCAGGGAAGGGTCTCATTCAATGTTTTAAGTGTAGCCCTAGATCTGTGGAATAGCTTTCTTTCTCCTTGGAGTCCATATCGAATCATATATTAAACTTTAATATTAAAAAAAAATTTCTTTTAAATTCTTTCAGTCTTCCCACTTTATATTTTGTAGTCTGGCATTTCAAGTATTGTAGTAGTGCAGGTGTCCACAGTGGAACTCAGCATTTCTTAGGGGTTTGCCAAGGTTGTGCACTGCAATTCTGTTTTCTCCAAATGGTATAATGTTCCATCATTGTATATCCACAGCATTTCCTTTTTTCTCACCTCTATGTAGCACATCAAACCCATGTTGTACTGCACACTTTTTAATCAAGTTTTAGATTATGTGAAATTTCTTTTTTCTAAAATATCACTACTATATAGCACTGGATTTATCTGATTCTTGTGTTGTCTTCTCAGAGCTCTGTGTGTGTCCAAAAGCAATGGTCAGTTGTTCGTACGTGCTCGTACTTTACCCTTTGGCAATTAGGAGCTATTTATGTAGAGTTTTCTTCTAACTGCTTAAAATATCTGGGTTTTTCTTTGTTTTTTTCTTTTGAAGGGAAGGCCGTTAGGGTTCAAAACGCAAATTGTTTGCCTTGCAATGTTTAAAAAAAAAAACAACTTCCTTTTCAACAGCAGTTGCTCTGTTTTGCTTATGTAGTTAGGGAATGATTCACATGGGAAACCATGAAGGCACTGAAAACATTAATGAATGCTACAACCACAAATACGTAATAAGAACCTGGAAAAGCAGCTTATGTTTATGGATGTGGTCTAGTGAAATACATTCTGCTCCCTTAAATGCATTTCACTTAATTTCTTCCTAACAGCTTTATGTATCGCTTCTCCCCCATCCTAAACAGGAGAAGAACATTACAACTGCATCTCTGCCCTGCACAAGTCTATGAGGGGCTCCGATGAAAATGCCTCCCTGTACTGGCTTGCTCGAATGCTTGAGGGCGGTGAGGATCCACTCTATGTGGCAAGGAGGCTGGTGAGGTTTGCAAGTGAAGATATAGGTCAGTATTTGTGGTATTTCACATTGGAATATCACCTTGAATGAAAATCTGCCAGGCTTCTCTGGTTTCTAAAATTTGGCTTTTGAAAAAAGAAACAAACCCAAAACTGTTAGATGCAAAATAGGTACAAAATACTGAAATGCTCCACATGCAACAAAAACTTTGTATATGCAGGCAGAGACCTACATGTGGTGTCATTGTGATGATTACCTATTGTGGGAGAGACAGGTGTTTTTGAGGTCAGGTTTGGTGTGTATTAATATGGATTGTTTTCAACCCTGCTGGTTGTAAGTCACCAGTAAACTTGTGCCATAGAGAGTGTGTATTTCAGGGATTTCTGATTTTCTAATGTGTCTGGCACGTGAATGCCTACCCTGACCTGCAAACCTCAGGCTTGATAGCTGGCCCCCTCGTTGTAAGGCATCTTGATTGACTTATCCAAAGTAGCAGATCCAGCAACACTTTTAGCTCACACGTGATGGGTGAAGAGTTAGGAGATCTGGGGAAGCTATGTCTGTATAGCAATATTTCCTCATTTCTTTATTAATTTCAAAAAGTAGGAGAATCATATGTGGTCAGCTGCTGCTCAGGCTGCCACTGTGTGGCAGCAGATTCAGTCTGTAATTCATACCCACGACTTAGACCTTTTTTTATTTTCCAAGGAGGAGGGGTACTAAAGAAGGAAAGCTTGTGGATGGAGGGGGATGTATCTTATGTATGGTGTGGTATTGTACCAGAAATTCCAGTATCTGGGAAAGCAGTTCTGAAATGTACATGGATACCTTACAGGAGAGGAAAAAATAAAATTTAAAAAAAAATAAAAGAGAGACACTAAGTGAAGTAAATTTACTTTAGCCTGCTTTTATCTGATCCCTTTCTGTAGGACTGGCAGATCCTCTGGCTTTAACACAAGCAGTTGCTGCTTATCAAGGCTGTCACTTCATTGGAATGCCAGAATGTGAGGTAAAGGCTTCATTAATTCACTGATTTGAAAGTTCTACAATCCTGAAACCTATCTGTAACTATAAAAAGAAGCAGATTGCAAGGACAGGGCAGACTTAGTTACTTGTTCATTCTGCATGCCCCATCTTTGACAAGAGAACATTGTAGCTCTTAAAATAGATGCTGTAGTTTAAAATAAAAGTTGCTGTGTATTTATTGTTAAAATGTGATATGTGAACATATATCATTTTGCTCTGTCCATTTTTTTCTCTCTCATATAAATAAAATAATCTGATGTTCCAAGGTAGCTGTTATTTTCTAGTGGTGAAAACCATGAAGTTGTGTTGTTGTTAAATAATAGTATTCATATTATAATAGCAGGCAGAGGTCAGTTTGAAAACATAATCCCTGCCACGCTATACAAACAACCTGATTAGCAGACCTTTTCCCAAAGAGCTTAAAAGAAGTTGTTTCACATTTTCCCTCTGCTTGTTTGCAGGTGATTCTAGCACAGTGTGTAGTGTACTTTGCCAGAGCCCCAAAGTCTATAGAGGTGTACAGGGCATATGGCAATGTCAAGGAATGCCTGAGAATGCACACGGGACCTCTGCCCCCTGTTCCTCTGCACCTGAGAAATGCCCCAACAAGGCTCATGAAGAACTTGGGCTATGGAAAAGGCTACAAATACAACCCCATGTACAAGGAACCTGTGGAGCAGGACTATCTACCAGAAGAGTTGAAAGGAACAGACTTCTTCAAGGAACGAAAATCGTGACCACTGTGCTTGGAATGGGTTTGATTTTATGACTCATACATTTCTACTGGGATAGAAATTCCCCTTACAGTGTCAGCTGCCTGTTACTGTGGCTGAAAGGATTAAGCCACTGAGCCTTCCAGATACTTTTTTATCCTGGTTTTACTGCTGTTTTTCTGAAGGTATTTTGTAAAGAATTGCAGCTAGGCAGTGTAGAAATGCAAAAATAAGCTTCATCCATATAATGCTGTAACTGGTTCACAAGAAACAGAGGAAAAACAAGAGACTTGTATTTCTGGCTCTTGCTGTGAGACAAGAAATATTATTGTGCTTCTTTTTAAAATCAGTGTTTATTTCAGGTTTTGAGGATGTTATTTTCCAGAACAAAAGTAAATTGTATCTCCTCTGCTAAAATACTGTAAACAAAATATAATTACAGAGTAATTTTTGTTCTTAGGATGTTCGAGAGACCAATTTTGTACAACAGTTATTAAACCAATAAAGCTGTTAAAAATAGTGTCTATGCATTTGTTTAAATACTCCTATGACATAAGTGTGGTTTTGAAAGTTTGATATCCCTTTAGTTTTATTATCCCTACTTTCCAGAGCAAGTTTAATTCATTTTGTAAGTAGAATAGCCGTGAAAATGGCCATTGGAGCGATACCGAGCTCTTTTTGCCTCTCTCCAGCTGTGATACAACCCAGCCCTGTCTGGAACACAACAGTTGCAGGTGAGTATTCCTTGACAGCAGAGGTATTTGGTGCTGTGTGGAGCTTAGATCAGAGGGGCTGCCACAGCCACGCATCTGGAGTTCATTCAGAGCAATGTTCTCAAGCCAGGAGGTCTCTGGGCTGAGGATGCAGTGCCAAGTCCAGAAGCCAACTTTGTTTAGCTTATTGCTCTTGATTTTCAAGACAGATTGCTGACCCTTGGCCTTGATCAAAAGTTTTGGATATACAGCTTGCAAAACATTTTGGTTTGTATTGGAGATTAATTTTGGTGTGAGACTCCCTTCATATGAAGTTCTGCATGATGTAGGACTCCAGCCAAAGATTGTGATGTAACTGAAATGTTTCAGAAATTAGACCTTTTGCATGATTGTGTACTGTTAGAGGGTTTGAGTCATACTCTTTAAACATTTCTATGTTCTCCTACCTCAAGTATAATTTTTGAATGCTTTGAGCAAAGTGTTGTTCTAAAGATGAGAAAGTATTTCAACAAGATTCATTTATGTAAATTTGCATGCTTTTCTTTTTAACACAATTCACTTTTTTTTTGTTGTTTGGTTGGAACTTTCTTGTTGCGTGAATTAAGGGGCTAATTAATTAGGTGAGTATTTTTATCCTGACGGTCCTCTGACATGCATTTGGAGGCATAAGGCAAGGTGTGGTCTTTTCCAGTGCTGGAGTAAATCTGAGCAGCATGTGCTCACCTTCAGAGGGCAGCACAGGTTGGCAGAGGCTTCAGATGTGGTGTTTCATTCCTCAGCCTCTGATGGAAGCAAAGAGATCACGGCCCTCAGGTCAGATCCATCAGACAGTGCTGTCTACTGGGCTACCAAAATGTTGGTAACAACAAGTTAATGTTTCAAAGCCATTTTGCCTTCTGGCTGCTCTCCAAGCAAAGTATTATTTACCTTTTCCCTTCCTCCCTGTGGTAATTAGCAGCACTGGGGAGTGGCTGCTTCCTGCCCTCTCCCTGCTGCTGATGTGCATCTCTTTTATATCCCCTTGCAGAGGGTCATCTCCTCTGTTTGGAGAACTCCATGCTCCATTTAAAATCCATCAGGACCAGATGCATTCACAGATGGACATCTCACCCCACACCATCTCCCATCCTTCCAAAACAGACCCAAGGCAAAAACATCCATTTCTTCTCAGAAAGATGTCTCCACACAGGATTGGCAATGCTGCTTTCAACAAGCAGAAGCCAATCTCCTAGTGAAACTGCTTCAAAAGCACAAGATGAAAGAATGAAATTAAAAAATCACAGAGCACATTTCTTTGTTTTCTGGCTTTTGATTCCCTGGGTTTACCCTGATAAGCTCACTGAAGGGCAAAAATGGTTATGAGTTGCATGCTGGTATAGTGGTGTATTTATTTACTTTTCAGAGTGTACAGCTTTCAGGAAATACCAAATATTGCAATGTCACTGGAAGATTTGGGATGAGATTTGGATCCCATCAGGTAACAGTTGCTTCTGCTGTAAGGAACACCATCAAAATCCACCATGCCACAATCTCTTTTTCTCTTAGGTTGTCCCGCTAAGAAATAATGTAGATCATGAGAAAGGCCATGCGATAGCCATTCCATGTCAGGGAAGTCAGTACCTTGAGAAACAAATTGTACTGGTGTAAGTTGTGTCTCCCAGTAGTTACATGCCCATGTCAAAGATAGGGATAGCCACAACAGAAATATCAATTAAATAATGCCCTAAATGATTTCCATTGCAGGGTTTTTTTAGAAAATTACCTAATGAATACTGTTCCCATCATTTAGCTTGTTTGACTCTCAAAGATAAAAATTTGGATGATATAGCTGGCAAGGAGTTGTCTGGGCTTTTATATTAAATATTTATGTGAAATCATTACTTGTATTTTATATTTCTTGTCTTGTTTTCCATGCACAAAGACTTTAAAGCATCAGTTTAACCTCTGGACTGTATTTTTTTCCCTTTTCTGTGAGCATTTTCTCTCATGTTGAGAGAAAAGCCTTTGGCAAAATGACTGCCTAGGATTTTCCATGAACTGACTTAAAAATAAAAGTGTTTATGCAAGCTGATTGTTTGAATTCCTGTCTATCCTGAAGGTACATTTTCTGGCTGCTGTGATGAGTTCATTATCGGAATTGCCAGCAGCCACTCTGCATGTTCACCATGTTTCCAGACAGGCTGTGCTCTCCAGGATTTTGGCTGTGGTTTTTGTCTTTTATTGTTGCTAAGTAGTCTGGGATTGCGTAGGCCTCTTAATGAATATGGCTAACAACATGCATTTAGATGGTACCACGAGATAATGTGACAGAACTAGTGGTTCACTACAGTGAAAAAAAAAACCAAAACCAGAAACAAAAAACCCCCAAAACAACCAAAATAAAACAAACACCAAAAAAAATTCAGACCAAAAGTGAGGTTCTGATTTCAATTGTACCTTTTTATCTCAATAGGTGCAAGACAATTGGACTGGTCTTATTTCAGTAATGAACCGTAATGAACCATATCAAATCAAGACAAACATCCATCTCCGAGACTCGATCAGGCTTATGTACTTTACCAGGATTTTGGTCATATGTAGGCACGTACCAACATTTAACAGCAAAAGTATAACTAGCATGCTCTGAGTTATCTCATCTGTCTAAGTTTATCTCTAGTATAAGGTGACGTAAAACCCAGAGATAACTGTCCTCCCTATCCCCTCTACGGTATGTACTTCCTAGGATGAGCAATTTCAACTGTATGAATCAGACAAAAAGCAGACAATTCGTGGTGGGTGGTGGTGGTTTTTCTGTTTAAATTACCAAAACCAAAGGGCTTTCCTAAGAAGTCTGTTAGCAGCAGTACAAAGTCTGGATTACTCATCACAGCACAGTGAGCAAATATTTCTCAGAGTTTTGTCTTGTTATAAAGCCTGGTCTGCTTAGGAGAAGCCAAAACGGAGAAGGAAATCCAGCTACTGGAATCCCCCATTCCACTGGAAGAAACTTGCATGTTGTCAACTCAAACCAAGTAGCGTGTTGCAAATTGGTTTTGAACAGGGTACTCAAGTACTCAAAAGTGCTCAAGAACTCAGCATTTCCCTCCTAGGAAGTTTAACTGCAGACAGGCTGACTCTTTAATGTTACATTCCTCAGGGTTAACATAAACCAAAAATTTTGTAAGCGGTACTTTTTTATGCAGTGGGTGTGGATTTATGACTGCTGCTTAGCTAAAACTAAGGCTAAGCTCCTGATTTTATATTGAGACTTCTGATGTGACATACTCTCATCTTGTATATCTTTAACACATTAAAATTACATGTTCTACCTTTTCCCTCAGTTAAAGCATCTTGTACTCAAAAATTACCCTGCTTTGAACTCAGTGTGGCCTGTGTTCATTCAGTAGTTCTACAAACAAAATCCTTCTCATGAGGTCATTGAAGCAGTGTATTATTTAGAAATGTGAATACAGATGACATGGCAGTTTTCTCTGCTGGAGTCAGCCCTTGTCAGTCATTTGTTCTGACAAGAGCACAGGAAAAAAGGAGTATTAAGGAAAAACACAACTGTCGTATTGTGGGACATAAATTATGGGAGGGGAATATTGGCCAGTAAGCTTGCTGGGTTTTTTTAAATGGTTGAATGTGAAGCTGCTTTCACTGAGATTCTTATTGCTGAGATTTTATTTAGTGCACCCTGTCTGTAGAAAACCAAACGTGTCTCAGTGTAATAGTTCAGTTACTGAATGCTGACACCAACACAATAAATACAGACATCAGTCTCCTCATAAAGCTATGCTGATTTGTACAATTCTGCAAGGTTTTAATCTTTCTCCTGATTTCCTGGTAATTGCTGCCCTAAAAGCCTTCAGTCATCTATCTTGCACGCATTGACTGAGTTTGTGCAAATAAAGATAAGGATGTAATTAAAATAGAGGTTTTGAGCCTTGCTTTGGCAAACCCCATCTGTGGCAGCAGCACCTTTCTTTGCTAAAATGCTGAAGACAAGGCCCAGAAACCCAGAACGGACACAACATCAAAGTGTTCCAAATTTTTGCATGGGTTTTGCGCTAGTATTTTTTGTTTGCAAGGCAATGGGTTTTCCGAGTGTCATGTTCTTGAAGCACTCAGTGCAGAAAGGATTGCATTCGCAGCTGCAGGCTGCAATACACGCTCTCCTTTGCCAACCTACCAGAGCCTTTGCAACTGGGTGTTGCAGACCAAGCGCTTGTGCCATTTCATAGATCTGCGACTGCCCCTGTTCCCAGTGGGGGCGAGCAGCTCGGCTCACACTTCCAGGGGAAGCTGCTGGTTCATGCAATCATCTCTTCTATTGAGTAATTTGGTTTTCACTATTTTCACCTACTCTGAACGACTTGAGACAGCTGGTTGCACCTGCTGGGCCAGTGGTTTTCTTCAGATTTACTCTTCAGACTCTTATTTTGGTACTCTGAAACACTAAACTGCATGCAAAAAACTGCCTTTTTGAACAAAAGTTTAAGTAAAAGACTTTTATTTGTTGCTTAAAGACAATATTAAAATACAGTTTGCAATTATATAAATTATTATGCCCCACTCAGAGCTGAGGTTGTACAGGTAAATGTTACAGTACCCAAGATACAAGCAAATAACCTCCAAAAATAAACACAGAACGTGACAGTATGTAATTACATTGGCTCCCCGGAATAAGGCTGTGGTACAGTACCAGAGGTTTGAGCATAAAGAGGTAATGGAAGTCAGCTCAGTAAATGTAGAATCCTTGTAAATAAAGAAGCACATCAGATATTTCTTGCAGATTATGCCCAGTCATCCTCTGGGAAGCTAAAATATCTTTTGGGGATGACACAGGTTCTGGCCAGAATCTAGTGTCATAGTGACAGCTTCTGAACTTTCAAAAAGGCACCTAAAACCTCTAATCCCTGAAAAGTTTTCATGTTTTCAATAACTAGAGTGGCACCAGTCTTCAAATTTTAAAAACCCTCTTTAAACATGTCACCTGAAGTTCTTACTCATTTTTTCTCCTTCTCCTTCAAAAGCTGTGTTGCAAGTTTTCTGGCTACTAACTTCAAGGGGTTACTTTTGTTTAAATAGCTTAATCCTTTCTCTATTAATAGATGTCTCTAAACAAATGTTATCTGACCTTCTACTTCATGACAGAACTGGGTAAACTCAGCTGTTCGAGACATGCCTTTTGGTGCCTAGACCGATTTTATTACAGTATTTTTGTAAAGCAAGATTTTAGGAGAGGAATAGCTTTGCAAGAACAACTCAGTGTATGTGCATATGGAGTGCCTGGATTACTAAGGAGTGACTGGTTATCACAATGAGGGGCTGTCGACACAGAAAAACCCACGTGAGGATGCATAAAGGGAGATCCTGTGCTTTAAGAGACATGCATTTCTTCCAAGAAAATTTATTTCTATTCCAAGATTTCTTCTGCCTACAGTCAAGATTTTCTTTGTCATCCTTAAAGATGATGTCAATCTCAAGAAAGAAAAATAAATTACTCCTTGGTTTCTCTGGGCTTGTTTTAATGGGAAAGGCAGAATCTCAGTCAAATTACTAGGAACTCATGACAGGAGGATTAACTCATTCAGGAACAAAGCCTTCATTAACAACAGCAGGAACTGCTGCAAATGCTAAGTTTTCTTTTATGGGGAAGCATATCTACCCAAGAAAAGTATGCTTTGTGTTGGGTTGTGGCGAATAAAGAAAAGGAAAGGATGGTCAGCGTTGAAATCCTCTTCTATGACCATGCAGAGCATAGCAATGCCAGCAGTGGCAGCTGCAGCTTCCGTGCCTTCCTCGTTCACTTCCACAAAAGCCTTGTGGACAACTTCAGAGAGGAAGAGGTCACGTGCCCCTGACATTGCTGACAAGTCAGCCTTGCCACTGTCAAATACATCCAGCAAGCCCATAGCAGCTAAATCTGATTTAAGGTCATAGCGTTCTTCCAGCTTAAACTTTGGCAAACGCACATGAACGTCAGCGGAATACAGATGCTCTGGACGTGTCCATTCCTGGAGCTTCTCTAAGGTAAGCTGCTTTTCCATCTAGAATTAAAAAGACAGAGGTCATTACTTATCACCAGTGTGGTATTTCACTTTCAATAACATTTATGAGTCTTTATTTATAGAACACTATACAATGGTAAAGCAGCTATACAAAAATGAACATACCCATATCTTTGATAGCTAAATAGAGATCAAAAAAATACTATTAAAATTGAGTGGAGTCAGTGCAGTTTTTACTTTACAAAGTAATGCAGACATTTGCTTCTTGCTGCAATGTACAGAAGGGAAAAACTTGCACCAACAGCAACCCAGTCTTCTTACTGTTTAATCTACTTGAATGGAACTACCTAATTAATAACAAGTAACAAAAATCATAATCAGAGAGCTTACAGAAGCTGGCCATTTAATGGAAAACAGTCTCACTACTTCATGGTTAAGAAAATAAAGACTTTCAAAGCTACTGAAAGACAAGTTCTGTCATTAAAAACAAACAATCAAGGCAAGTTAATTCTCACAGTTAACTGTTTTCAGTCTCCATCATGGTTCAGTTCAGCAAGCCAGAGGACACATGAACACAAGCTAAAAAATCAGAACACAACTTCTCTTCCTGATGCAGTACATCCATTTTTTCTTTATTGCTGTACTAGCAGAGAGTTGTCTAAAAATACACTTGATAGATCTGGTGCTCTGAGAACATGGGTTCATTAAGGCTTTAATTTTGAATGGCTGAACTTAAAAACATTGAACAACTGCATTAGCTTAGATGGATCACCTTTTGCAGCCCAGTGGAGTCCTCTTCAGTGTCATCAGGTAACAGGATGATCATACTAAGTTCTCTTCCATCATAAGGCAGCTCTAAAACACGGATCTTCTCTTCGGGGATGTACCCAAAATTAAATTTACTTTTCTGATACATCATTTTTACTGTCCTTCTTTCATTCTGGATGGATAAAAGGCACCAAAAGTAACAGTTATGGAAATACTCATTTAAAGAACTGATAGGAAACAAGTAAGTTAAAATTGCATTTATGTAAACACTTCTCCTCCATTATAAAATGGCTTTTTTCAGACTTCTGCCTCCCTGTTTAATAAGAGTTTCTTCTGAAGAAATAACGTGTTTGTATTATATTTGGTTCTCCTTTGGCTTCTGTAGCACAGTCCTCGCAGAAACTGAAACAGTTTCTTCAAACTGTACCTTTGTATTGCCCAAAAATGAAAATGTTAAGCCAACAAAGACCAACTCTGTTTAGCATAAAGCAGAGGACTGCCTACAGTAACTTGTAAATCTATTAACATAAACAGAATATAGAACAAGAAGATGGGGCTTAATCAAAATGTCCTGTCATTTTAATACTGCTTACCTAGCATCACAGACACAGTTCATAGCTGCTGATGTACTGCAGACAGAAACTTCACTAGGTCCTAATCCACAGGTGAGAATTGTCCCTGATACTAGTCCAGTAAGTGAGATAATAAATAGCTTGCTGAATACAGAAAAATACTAAAATCCATAAAAAAGAATTAAAATATTCATAAATGACTTCGTATTTCTTATTCTATCTGTAAGCAAAGCTTCACGTTACTACTCATGTTATTTGACCTTTCCATTACATATGTCCTACCAAGACATATCTGCATTACCTTATTTAACCGAAATGGTGCATCAGTGGTGTCAGCTTCTTGAAATTTCTCTGCCCAGTTTGCTTTGAAATAAATAGCATTCACCAGTACCAGCTTGGTCATGCTATCAACTGAGCCTTCAGATAGCAGATCAGGGATTTTGCCTTCAGAGGCAGCAGAAAAAAAAAGTCACAACAAAATCATGGCATATAAAACATACATAGAGAAACTGATGCCATAGAAATACTACAAATATAGAACTAATCTATTCCTTCAATAACATGTATTTCAGTACCTGTCCCTCTACTTCACCATGCTTTTTAATAGTACACACTACTATAACTGTTGATATACAGTGATTTGATGAAAATGTAATACTGTTAAACTGTCACGTGTGAATCATCTACTCATCATACAAGAACTACAGAACACCCACATAAAGGAATACTGAATTTAGAAAGATATATACAATATGGACTAAAACAAATTCTCCAGCTCACGAGTACAACTCCATATTTAGGCATCTCTCCTGCACTCACGGCCTGAACACAAAAACAAAATGGAAAACTCTCAGGACTTATGGAACTTTAAATATCTTTCTTAGGTAATTTCTGGTTCTGTCCATCCATCAAATAAATATCCCAGGGCAGAATTAAACTGTTCTAAAGACAGCAGAGAATAAAGCCCATTCCTGCTCCCCAGATATGAAACACTGCCAGTTACTAATGAAAAAGTAACTTACCTTCAGTTTTCTCCTCAACCCATTGGTTAATTTCTTTCCTGGCTTTATCACAAGCCTGAAGAAAATCAACTGTAGCCAAATCAGCTCCATATAATTTCCGTGTATTAGTCAGGAAATCCTAGATTTTGGAATGATAAGAATAGCTTTCACTGCATGCAGATAAGAAAACATCTGATTATCAGGTAGATAAGGTGTACTCAGATTGTCACCTGCTCTAAGGTGGGGCTCTAACAGTGTGTTTCTTGGGGGGGTTCTGAAGTTAACAGGTTATTTCCCCACTCTTAGAGTAAGCCTCATGGTACACCAGCCATGTCTGGAGCTGATGGGGTGCTTACTGCAGGTGTTGCAATATTTACCTCTCATTCTCCTGAAACAGGCTCAAGCAGAGCTAGGATAAAACAAAACTCTCCAAAGTAGCTGAAAAGGGACAAAAATATCAACCTAGGTGCACACAAAGTTATAATTCACTGGTGAAGAGGCATGTTGTTAAAACATACTGGATATCCCCTCCCAAAATATAGCGTTTTCAAAAATATTTAAGTAATGTGGTAGTACTCCAATAAAAATCCTAAAAAGCTGACTGCAACGGGAACAGAACTGGCTGCAACCTAAAAAGCTGGCTGCAACAGAGTGGGATGTTACAATAATTACTGTGAACTAAGAACAGAGACGAGTGATTCTTCTCTTGAGGCCAAGCACAGCAGAAGTGAACAAGGAAAGAAAAGGGTTTGCTGTGTTACACCCTTTAGGTGAGAGGCACAGATGCCCACAGCTACGGAAATGCACATGGCAAGTACGTAATACTTCTATCAACTTCCCAGTAATGTTGAGAAATATGCCTGGAAATAGTTCTACTTCATAAATGCTCAAGGAGCTGCATTTTTCCCCCAGGTCCCACCACACCATCCTGATGTGCACCACGGTACCGGCAGAAAGCTATAGGACTTCTCTCCAAAGAGCCGACTTGCCAGCCGTAACAGATAGGGAGCATTGCTTCTGTTTATATCCACTGTCAGAGCCTGGAATCTTGAATGAACATCTTCAACTTTGTCAAGATGAAGCGTCTGAAATGAAAAAAATGAACTACCTGCTGTTAATACTGTCTTAAAAGAACATACGGTGTCTCTGTAGGGTAGGTCTGATGCAGCAGGGTAGGTAGGTTGAAGAAAGAGAAAAGAAAAGGCTGGAAGCTGCTTAGAGACTTCTGTAAACCTCAAAGAATGAATCAAACTGTCCCGGGGTGCTACGCTGCCCGTGTCAGCCACTTGTATTGTGCTCCTGGTTTACACAGAGTCACAGCTGAAGCTCTTGATCACAACCCCAAGTCCTGTCTGCATGTCTGTGGGCCTCTCCTCCACGGGCCACTGGGCCCAAGAACTCATTCCCAGGTGAGGAATCAAAAAGAGAGATGATGCCATGGAGACTTTTGCTTTCATGGTTCCCCCTTTGGCCCAAGAGAACTCGGGGTTGTATATTTTCAGAATATACAATCAGTACTAACATAGGTGAGGTATTAAGAAAACTTAGAACAATTATCTTCTATAATTTTATGAAAATATAACTCCATAAATATACATACACTTCATATATACTTTTTTACATATAAATATATATATAAAGAAAGCAAGCATTAGCTTTAAAATCAAATGCATTACTGCAGTATCTCCTTACCAGTACCTCCTTTTCCAGAGGCAAGCTGGCTGGCCACGGCTTATAGATATGACAGCAGAAGCTGCTAGAACTCATAGACAGGGAAGGCTACACCAAAGGAGGGACATTCACATTCGAACTTAAACCATGCACTTCCCAGTAGGGAAGACTGCTGTGAAGCAGTCATTGGATTCAAAGGAAAGCCTTCCCTTTCTCTCACTGGGTTTTTGGTCAGGCCTTGCTGACCAGCTCAGTGCAAGCTATGCTGTACAGATGAATGGCTGAGCAAGAACATCATGGAGACAACCTCACAATAGAATTATGATCCCAGAAACAAATTTCTCTGTGCTTGCAAACAGCTCTTGACAGTTACTAATTGCTGCCTCTTTAATTAGCACTGTGTTCGTAAGTGAAGTATTATGGTACAGGAACAGGCCCTGTTGAGGGTGACTGTGTTGAAAGACATTTATTTTCCCCCCAAGTTCCTTTTGCAGGATTTCTGCTGTCAGTAGGTTTATCCTAGGTGGGGCTGTCAGTCTGATTACATGAAATACGTTCAAAGTCTGTTTGGACAAGTAGTGGGAAAGTAATTTTATTGAGTAAGCACAGCAACACTCAACAGTATAAAACAGTTCCTCCTAAAGTCCAGAATACAAAGGTGAAATTATTCACAGGCAAATGCATGATGATGACTACCATAAGGAGACTCATACGCCCTTTTACAGGCGTTAACCTAAGGAGGGTGCAAAAATAACAGTGACTGAGTCCCTTCCATGACAGAGGTTTCAGGGAAAAATGGCACACTCCTATGTGCACCATTTTTACAATTTATAAGGAGGGTTTTTTAAACTATCCTGCCTAACCTAAGGCTACGGTAAGGATAACCATGCAGGCTTAGCTCCTTCCAGATATCTGAGTGCCTGGCTATTAGTAAGAGATTGATACTTAGCATCACCATGCATCATCATAACTATTACACTTTAGATATAATACTAGAGATTGCTACTGTGTTTTTTACAAAACACACAGAATTATTAACAATGAGCATACCATTGGTGATCTTGTGTTATAAAGTCATAGTTTGTCAAAATGTCTCATGAAAACTCACAAAGCCTTGCTGCTGGAAATTATCATAAATTTAAAAGGAGACTGACTAATACAATTCGTTTCCTCCTTCAAGAATTAACAAGGGAAATTAAATGAGCAACAAGGGCCATAGAAAATATAGGCAGAGGGCTCTGGAGCAGCGTAGGCAGAGGGTGACTAACTTCAGAGTGTGAGGAAGACTCAGTGTGCATAACAGAAATCTTATCCTGAGCACATAAAAACAGCCTCATTTAATCTTCCCTCTTCTAAAAGACAACTATTTTTAATGTAAATAAAATATAAAATTAATGACCATTTTATTTTACTAACCTTCAACACCTGGGCTTCTGTATTACCTTTGGCCCCCAAAAGGACCATGGCCAGAGCAGCAGAGATACTGACAGGAGAAAAGAAGACATTTCCTGTTGGGTTGGCCTCGCTAAACCTTCTCAGCAGATCAAGTGCAAATCTGCTGTTGGCAGTAGGCAGGTTCTCCATGGTTATAGCTGAAAAATAAAACAGTTGATAAGGACCCTGGGAAACATTCTTCAAACACCTTGTCTAACGTTGTGTGACTCACATAGTAAAGACTGCATTACACTAAATGCAGCTGCTTACACAAACAGCAAGAATACCCTTGTCAGTGCACCTTATTCTTAAAACCAGTCACATTGAAAAAGCAGGGGATTTTTTCCATGTTAATTGTATATTCTAACCTTCTTTATCATACTAACTTTAAAGACATTATTTTAAAAAGATTCTTGCCTGTAGATCTGAAATTGGAAGTACATGTGCTGGTAGGACTGCAAAAGTCCCTCAGCCTCACAGACCCAGCACACACCAGGGTTCTCCCTCCTGCAGCATTCCCTCTGCTCCTCTACCCACATCCTGCACAGAGAATATTCAAAATATCTGCTCAGGGACACTCAGACACCTCTCAGCAACCTGCCCGTCTTCATGGCACAAACCCCATGTCCCTGAGCTGTGTCAACCCTGCCAAAGGCTTCGGTGCTCGCCGACTTTCAGCAGTGGAGAGCACCGCTGTCCCCCGCCTGCCCGCCGCATCCAGGACCACCGGGGCTGGGCGGCCCTAAAGGCACGGGCGGGGAGCCCGGGGCTCTGGGAGCTGCAGGTGACCCACCGACCGGCGAGGACACAAGCGAAGCGCAGAACAGGCAAAGCTTCAGGGCTGACACTGAGCTGCGATGCATTTTGGGGAGATGCTCACGAGCAGGCCCTTGGAGCAGGGTGAAAGGCGCAAGGGCCGGGTCAGGCACAGAACCCCACCCAAGGGCAGTGGCGGTACCGCTGGATGCTGTGCAACCTTCCAGCTCAGATTCCGGCTGCTCTGTGCCTGCTTGCAGCCGGACTCTTGTTTTTTTCTCCTCAGGACCCAACTACGTGGAGGAGTTTACACCAAAATTTGGCTATTTCCTGCACAGTCTTCCTACAGCAATTGCAAAATATCACCATCGGCTTCCTCCGTGCCAGACAGATAAACACCCGGCAGCTCTGCGACGTTCTTATCGAGCTCTCGGCTAAAGGAAGCCCACCAACACCCCTAAAAATATCCAAATCCAAGGCCCCAAGGCGTACTTTCACTTTCGTTTACCTACACCTCACTGCCGCAACCCCTTCACCCAAACCAGCTGTTCGACAGTGCCCACCCCCGGTGCCCGAGAAGCGCCCCCCGCCCCGCGCAGACCCCGCCGCTGAGGAGGGGAGGAAAAATTTCCCCTTCTCGTCCCGTTACCGCCCCTTTCCCGCAGGATGCTCCCGGGGGCAGGGGCGGGGACAGCCCCGCGGCGCCCCAGCGCAGCCAAGGGCCGCTTGGCCGCCTACCTGCCGGGCAGCGCGGAGCGGAGCGCAGCGGGATGGGCCGGGTCGGAAGGAGCCGCGCTGTGCAGTGACACCGCGGTGCCACCCGCGGGGACCCCGCCGGGGCGGGAGGGGCGGGACGGGGGCGGGACGGCAGGTGTTACCCCGCGGCCACTCCCGTCCGGGCGTCCCCGGTTTCCCGGCGGAGACACGAGGGAGCCTCGGGAGTGGGATTAACCAACAACCTCCACCTTGAGCCAGCGGTAAGAGATCCAGGTGTTTTAGAGCCGTTGGACAAGCACACCCCGGTTGCCCAGGGAGGCTCGTCCCTGCCTTCCCACCCTGTGCCTCTATTTACACTCACCTTTTATAAAGTTATTTCACTTTTTTTTTTTTTTCTTTTCATTTCAAAGGAAGTAACCGCATGGAGAGTTTTCTTTGGTTTATCGCGATCTTTGCTCTCCGTCAGCCCTGGGTCTGGCTCCCAGGACGTCCCCACCCATACTGTCCGTATTGGTTTCAGGTGCATGGCACCAGCCCTTTAACTGGAGTGTATGGCATGCGTCCTGGCGACGGAAGGGTTGGGTCTCATCCCTCTCCCCTGCAAATAATGCTTTTACTTGCTTCACCTGAGACAGCGGCGTTACTGTGCACTGAATAAACGATAGGCTCACCTAGCACCTTTTGGGTAATGTCTATCAAGCCTTGATTTGAGGCTGTGCAAGAATCCAAGAGGAAGCACTTAAGTCCTGCCCAGAAAAAAACTATTATCTAGGGACCCCCTTGCTATAAATCGTTTCAAGGCCGACCGCTAATGTGTGGCAACCCAAGTAAGCACCAAGTAACTACCCAGAAAAATTTCGTGTTTAGTGATGAATTCCAAACAAGCTACATAGAAGTTGGAATTACAAGAAACAATTGGGGTTTTCAGAAAACTGGTAAAAAATGCAATATTTATAGTGGACAAAAGAAACAGGCCTCTACAGCACTTACAGTTCTTTATTATTTCAAAAAGAGAAAGCGAAAAAAACATCCCTGTGTTAGGAAAGCTGTTTCAGCTTTGTCTTTGGTATTCTACAGTTAAACAACATTCTTTGTTAAAGGACTAGAAGCAGGGGACAGGTAATGAACTCAAGATCTCCTGTGGTGATGGTTCTCAACCCATAAGCATCCTATGAGGACATGTGCTGCAAAAACATTCTTGCCTAAGTGCTTCTCCAGTGATTAGCCAAAAACCCACATCTAGCCAGGATGCCCAGCATTACCTGGAACAGGCTGCCAAAGACTCCTTACAGCTCCAGGGAATGTATCAAGGCACTCCATGGATGAGTCTGGAAGGTAAAAAGGGAGGGCAGCTACAAATGTGCTCCAGCCTTGTCACAAGCCAAAGTAACTTCTTCTCTCCCCTGGGCTGTCACTGCCTGACACTGCCTGCTGGACACCAAAAGTGAAGTCAAGCACAGAAGAAGCGCTCACAGAGCAAGGGGGATGGTTCTTGTGTCAGCAAGAGCCTGGAGACCTCTGCACCCAGGTGCAGGGGTGGGAGGGGTAGGACATGGCAGGGGCTGTGTTTGTCTGAGCAACTCTTGTTATTCCTGCCAAGCCCAAGACTGAGACCACAGAAGAGGGTTCAGGCATAGCTGAAAGACACAATTAGTGCAAAAGGAGTCACCTTGCTCTAGGGAAATGTAAATTTATTGTGTGATGGCACCTATGCTGCCAAGACATCTCCTCCTTAGGGACAGCAAAATCTGCCACAGAACAAAATGCTGGAAGTTTTGTTGTGCCGGATGAAGAAGAGGAAGGGATGATCAGCAGTGAATTCTGGAACAATCATTGCACAGAAATTAACGACCAGCACAGTGGCAGCAGCCGCTTCAGTGCCTTCTTCATTGACTTCTACAAAGGACTTGTGAACCACTTCAGAGAGCACCAGCTCGTTGCCAGATGAGATTCCTGAGAAGTCTGCCTTGCCCAAGTCAAATGCATCAGGCATTCCCATGCTGCTCAGAAGGGGTTTCAGATCATAATTTTCTTCAAGTTTAAATCTGGGTAAGGACACCCTCACCTCTGTAGAGTCCATCATTTCAGGATTGATCCAATCCATCAGCTTCTCATATGTAAGTTCTCTTTCCAGCTGAAGAAAAATCCCAAATTTACTTAATTGCAATGAGAAGATAGTCAAAGTTACATAGCCAAAGTAGTGATCACTCTGTGCACACAGAACATAACATACATCTTTTTCTTCCCAGCATTTAGCATGAGGACTGGATTTTTTTTTTCATTTTTAATATGGGGAGGAAAAAGCACAGAAAACCTTGGTAGAAAACTCCTTGTCCAGAGTGCTAAAGAGACCAAACTTGTATCCCA
>VWZW01007427.1:0-14183 GCA_013397115.1 Edolisoma coerulescens
TGTCCCAGTTTCATCCCTGTAAAAGTGAGAAGCAGAGCTGGAAAACTGAGGGCCTTGCAGTGCCCCCCAGTTTTGGACACCTGACTTGCATGGTGTGGCAGGACTACTCTGGTAAAAGGAGTTTTTCTCAAAACTGAACTTACTCCCTGCCTCATTACACTAATACTTAAATACTTCTGAGGGGGTTACTGAGGCCTGGGGCACAGTAACCATAGTAATTACTTCTGATCACATATTGGTAGCTTTTACTGCCATTTTTGCTGGCTCCTTTTTTTGTGCTGATCTTTTAAAAAAATTATTATTATTTTTTAATTTCTATGCAGTAAAGTAAAAATAATGGTGGCAGATTGCCTGGTGAGGGATGAATTGGAGTATTAGTAGTGCTGCAAGCCCATCCTGAGCATAAAACATGATACTGATTTTGTGCCTCCCAGAGGTTTTTTGACAGCTGGTAGTGTTTGCTGCAGCAGTGTTTCAGTTTCTGTTTGAGGTAAACTGCAACCATAATACATTATTAAAGAAGAAAATAAGAATAAATAAGAAAAAGATTTCCTAGTCCAAACTGGAATAACAACCCATGTGTACAGGGCAGTTCCTAAACTATACCCTGCCAAGCACCCTTTCCATGAGAGACTCCTGCAGCAGCTCTTTGTGGTTGGTAACCCTGACCAGTGCCTTGTGCTCATACTCACATGACTTCCTCCTCAACACAGCCTTTACCACCAGCAAATCTTCTTGAGTGCTTTCCTCGAAAATCTAACACAAAAAATATCCAGAGCACGCTTCCAGCCTCTCCTATTAGTCATAGCTTTAAAATATCTAAGCAGTTTATTTTAAGCTACTCCTTCACCTAATTCCATGTCTCTAATCAAATTATCCTGCTGTTAGCTGTTCTCTCAGTAATCCTCAAAAAACTGTTTTCCAGCTAAGCTGATTTGTAACAAAGTCTACTCCACAAGCCTTAGCGCTGGGGCCAGAGCGCTCGGCCCCTCCACCCTGACCCAGAGCTTGTAATGTCTGGAATGTTTTCTCTTGGGGTTGTTTTCCCTGAATTCGTCAAGGTGATGCCACACTGCTGAACTGCTCCACAAGCAAAGCCCATTTCAGAGGACTTCAAAATCCATTTACAACAGTTCTTGGCTTCCTTGTATACTCCAGAAAAAAGGTGTCAAATGAGATGAGGAAACCCACCAGCTGGGATGCTTTTTTCTTGCCACAGGAATGGCATTGTTGTTTGGTGGGGGAAAATGCAAGTGAAGGGAGATCAGTCTTCTGCTCACTAGAATGGCTAATTGCTAATGAGCTTCTGTCTCTGAGTCAGTTTAAGATATCAAAAAGCAGCTTGTCGATAATGTAGTGGAGTACTCTCACCATGATGCTGTTACATACTTGAAATAAGACTTTTCCAAATGAAAACTCTTGTTAGTGTTATTAAAGTAGATAAATAGTGTCTGCTAGGGCTTATAAATAATTAAATAGATGCTAGAGTAGGATCTTGAACCTCGGTCTCATATATCCCCCAGTGAGAGATCTAGCCATTGTGCCATCATATCCCTCCTAATTGCCTGTCATTTCTCTGGGCCAGTGAATAATTATTTCCACAAAGAAGAGTAACTCCCACAAAAGAGATTGGTATTGGTGGAGTCTGGTAATGACGTTGCTTTGCTAAATGTGGTGTGTGGTTATAACATCACAACGCTCTTCCAGAAGTACTGTGTCCTTGGTCATTTCTCCCAGACACTGAAAGTGGAAGCTCAGCAGCCACAAAGCCTGGCCAAAGTGCTTCTTTTATGAGGTTTTTCCCTTTTTCATGTGTGTGTCTAATTTTTCACTTTTCATTTCGTATGGATTGAGTGAGCTCTCATGGCTTTCCTCCCCACCTCTAAGAAGCTTGTGGCAGAAAGCTAAGAGATAAGGCCCTGCTGAAACAGAGAAAAAAAGAAATATGACCAATTGCAATGACAAGCTTGCACTGCATGATTTAATACAGATTCACATGAATTCTGCTTGCCTACTGTGCTGTGTTAGTCAGTGTAGTTGTCAGATGGCCACAAGAAAAGACAGAACAGAAGGAAAAAGAAAGAATCTTAGAAGGGCAGAATCTGCCCATATTCCCAGGGACGGATGAGTAAATTTTTGGTAGACAAATATTTTGGGTTATTTATGTCTCCTTCTTCCCAGAGTTATCTAGATAAAAGGAGACAAGCTGATGAGAGTCATCAAGCTTTCCACCAGCAACCTGGTCTGACAGACAAAGTGTCCTCCCAATTAACTTCTATTAACATAAGGCCAAAAATGAAGTACAATGGCTCTAAGGCTACTGGGTAAGACTGAGGAATCAGGGGACAGACAGAGTTTAACAGGCCCATGTACCATTGTGGATTCTCTGACAGAGCTTCATCTAGTGCCTGGAATGTATTCCAGATGTATCTGCATTCCACTGAATGGGAGGAACTGCAATATCTGCCTTGAAAATTATTCAGGATGATCTAGTTTTGTATTGCTATGACTCTTTATCTAAAAAGCTGGAGAGAAAAATTGGCTTGTCACTGTGTTAATCTGAAAGCTGTTACTTTTTTTTTTAGTTTTGTCTAAACTAGGAGTTTTTTAGTTTTGTCCCTTTGTTGTTGTTTTCTTGTTCGTTTTGGCTTTTTGGTTTGTTTTTTTTTTTGTACCTGCAGTGTATGGAAACAGAAGGAGATTCTATTTTATTCATACTTGTTCAAGTAATGGAGAAGGACAAAGGAGAGAAATGGCAGGAGAGAATAAAAATTTAGAAATTCATCAGGTGGAAATGCAGTGACTAATCTATGATAATTCAGGGATTAATGGGCTGAATCCAGCATGATCCTAAGGCTTCATTTTCTCTCCTTCCACTCCAAGACAAAACCTTCTGTTATGGTTAAACATAGGGTAAAAATGAAAAAAAAATTCCTCATATTTATCCTATTTGGTGAGAGTTTTCCAGAATGGAAAGGAGGAGGAAGGCCTGTTCGAATGACTGAAAATTTAAAGGACTAAATTATCAGGAAAATGTTTCTAACCAAGTAAATGTTATTTTCATGCAATATGAGTTCTGAATACAGGGGCAGGCAAATACTAAATCTATTATAGTCCTCTCCATATTGGATGGCAGCTAATGAACTCTTGGCTTCAACATGTTCGGATAGAGTAGTACCTTAATTCTTCTTCCCCTTTCTGTTAATGGGAAGAACAGCAGCTGGGAGGAACATTTGCTGTGGGCAGAGTGTAGACTGCATTAAGGATCAAGCATTTAAGCAGAACATTTCAACAAGGATGCAGAACCCATTTAGATTTCAGCTGTGAACATGTCCTATCTTGTTTAAAACTGAGACTCTTAGAATGCCTCTGCAAAAGCTGAGAAATATTAGAAATTAAGATTGCATTTACCCTTGAAGCAAAAGGTCATAAGAATGAAATAAGAATATTGCCTTATTTCTTTGTGTTAACAAATACATGGTGTAATTTTAGTACGTGTAGCTATGGTACTGCATGCTCTAGAGTTTGAAAGTGAGTCTCACAGACTCTTGTAGAGATGGCATTCTGACAGATTTTTCCAGAACTTTTATTAAATCAGTCATGAGCTCTGGGAGACTTAGGGAGGGGAAAAAAAAAAAAAAAGTATTATTCTAAGTGTGAACCAAAATTCTGGAAAAAAGCCAAAGCATAACAACACCTGACATTTCTGAATGTAGAGCTTTAAATAACTATGTGGAGTTGATCATTGTAGGTGACTCTATAACTGATCTAACTCCCAAAACCTTCAAAAATTTGGCATCCATGTCTGAATTATTTCAATATCTTTTTATTAAATACTTGATTAGTCCATATATAATCGCTTCTGTGGTTTATCATTCCTTCAGTTCTACCTGCAGTCTAAGGATTTTACTGCCTGGTAGTTGTAGCAAAAGTTTTTTGTTCCGTTTTCCTGCTGTATTTGACTGCCACGAATTTGTCTAATCACCTCCCCCCAGTATTCACAGTTTCCCATGCCAAAGAATTTCACAGTTCATCTACATATTATTTGTATTTATGTGTTTTAAATTAACCACCTGTTAAGTTTGTTTGATGCTCTTGGACCTTGTGTTCCAAGAGGCAGTAACTAAATTTTCTCTGTTTGCCTTCTCTCTGTCTTTCAGAAGTGGTTGTACCTATCACACCTCCTCATCAGCCTCTTTTCTGAACTAAAGCACCCTAGTCTAGCTTGTGTCCTCTTTCAGTGAAGCTATGCCACACCTTCAACCACATTTGTCATGCTATCTGTACTTTTGCTAGCTTTTTCATCTGCTTTTCTAGATAAAGAAGACAACAACCTTATGTAGTCAAAGATTTCCACTGTCTTTGAAACAGCTGAGTTTACCAATTTACAAACTGAGCTTCTTTGGGATGGGTAAGGCCTTTCTCATGGGTTCAGATTTGATAAGGCAACACTGAAGTGTGAAGTTCCACTGCCAGCCTGAGGAAAAAAAAACACCAGGTGAGTCTGTATGGGTCTTCAGGCTGATTGTCCTCATGGTGCCAGGGTGGCTCTAGCAGTGACATTTACTTATTCACTTGTCCTGTGTGCCTGAATAAACACTTACCAAAAAAACAACAACAAAAAAACTGAACAAAAACCCCCCACCAAAACCCAGAAACAAGTAAAAAAACCCCCTAACTCCGCCAAGTAAACAAACAAACAAACCCCAAAAACCAAGCGGCTTTTAGAAGCATTAAAATTTGCAGTTTTAGAAGAGGAAATGTACACTCCCTTTGCCTTTATCACTAACGAAAAACCACTTCCTCCACACACCCCACCCCAGCTATCTTCACAAAGAAAGAGACAGAAAATGCTGAACCTTCCTAAATAATGTGACCACCAAGAGAATGTCTTCTCACCATCCCCTGAAATTTGCTCTCATATCGCTGTTTGCCCCATCTTGAAAGGCTGGGACTCCTGATGACCAGGTGAGACAAGCATCTGATCAGACTGTCAATTTGCCCTCTCTCCCTCACTCCCACCAGTTTATTTTTCAGACAGGGAGATGAACATGCAGAATAACTTAAAAGGACAAAATGGCTTGTGTGGACAATGTATAAACAAAATTTATGGTTCAGATTCAAAGGACAAAGAGATCAAGAAACTTGGTCATCTATAAGAACAGTTAAGCTCTCTAATTGGGAAAGACAAGTTCTATTTTCCATTGCAAATATTATTCAAGTGCAGTGGGTGCAATCAGTCAGGCACAGAAGGGGAAAAGGTTTCTATGACACTAGTACAAAAGCAGTCCACAGGAACTTGTGGCACCAAAATTAAGTGAGACTGATAATTTACGTTTTCTCACTTAGAAAAGCAGTATCATCAGAGCTAGGTAAATTATTGAAAAAGTTGTCAAATAAATAGCCTAAAGGATATGATCACCGTTTTGCTGGTTGAACAGCATTTGAACAAGTGCTGTTCCAATAATCTGCAAAAAGGATTGTCTGAGTGAAGTTTTAATGTGACTTTTCTTCTACTGAACTTTTTAAAATGAATACCTTTGATGCAATTTTATCACTCACTCATAATTTTTGCACTTTGGTACTGCTGCCTTGTAAATGATAGGAGAAGACTTTCTGCTTTACCAGACCATGCATGTCTTCAAGGCTAGGAGGCCTGACCAGTGATTTTGGTTCAGCCACAATTAAAAATGTTGGTACAGAAAGCAGAGACCATTTAAAAATATTTTAGTGTAGCAGGTAGGCAGGGCTAATCACTTTAATTTAACAGCAAAAATAGTGACCTGAATGGCAGCCAGATCTACCTACAGGGTGGATAATTCTGAGGAGACATTTTGTCTGGGATTAGATGGAATCAGTGAACCTAAAGATATTTTTGGCACACACAGCCCCATCATGTATATTGGTCAATTTCTAGTTCATACCAATTTCTGTTGTGATTGGAGTAATCTGGAGGGAAGGGATCTGAAACAAATAGCCAAGGGTCTTTTCTAACTTGGAGTTTCCAATCAGTGTAATAGTTTGTTATGCTGTATGGTTAGTCTTTCATGGAGCCATAAAAGATTCTAAGACATTCATTGGCCTTTTTTTTTTTTATTGCTCTGTTCAAATGTTCATGTTTCTGGTCTAAAAGACTAGGCAGTATTAAGCTTGGTCAGTATGAAGGAGCCAAACCAAAACACCTTTGATTTCTGAATGGATAAGGTACAGTTATGAAAACACCAGTCCAGTCTGGTTTCTGTGTCATACTCAGATTGGGCTGAGTTTGGTTTCCTGTTCTGTTTTTAAGTTAAATTTGTACAGAGCAGAAGGTTTGTCGTTTCTAAAATTGCATGTGATGGCTTTTCACGGAGGAAATATCTCCCAGACTTTGATCCTTTGGCATCCAAAGCCAGGCTCACATTGCAGACCAATTAAGCCTTAAAATGTGAATATTGATCTAAAAATAATTCTGATCCAGATATCACTTCTTGAGCTGTAATACTCAGTAAAAACCAAAGAAATCAAACTGCCTATAGAAAAACATCACCACTGTTATAACTGTACAATTACCCATATCAGCCAAATCCTGCCTTGTTTTCCTGCAGGGAAGCAGGGATGTGAATTCAATCTTCCCTTTTCTCTGGTGAATGACAAAATGACCAGGCATTATAATCAGTTTTCTTTATCGAAATGAATATTTTTATTTATATGGAGTAAAACCACCAATGAATTGAAACTGTTGCAGGGTGGAAATAGCATAAAGCATTATGAACATCTTCTGTCTGACTTCAGCCTCTGCCCACTGAAGAGTGTCCTATACCTCACATGTGTTAAGTGACTACTAGGTCACTGTTGACTAACAGGCTATATCAGATGGAAAATGAAGTCCTGCTTTTAATTTTGAACCCCCATATGGGCCATTCACTTAAGAGCTGGACCTGATGATCCTTGTGGATCCCTTTCAACTCAGAATATTCTGTGATTCTGTGATCTGTGAAAGAGTTCTGCTGAATTCATAACCCTTGTGAGAATTTCATGTGAAATAAGTGAGGGTGTTTTAATAAGAATTTCCCTTGAAGAATGGTTCTTGATTATAATGATTCTAATATGTGCCTACTGAGCCTTTCCTTCCTAGTCTCTTTCAAGGTTCATGACTAAATTAGTTTCTAGGAAAGGACAGAGAATGACAAAATCTTGTTGCTGAGTGTGTCATTTATATGACACAGGAATATAACCTTGGATTATCAAATGCATCAGCACTAACAAATACGCCAATAACTTTGAATTGATAAGGATGGTGGGCTGGAAAACTTTATCCTTAATTATCTGCAGAGCAAAATTAAAAAGATAAGTAAATTCAAGGTTTTAGAAGACTATGTGAGCACCTGGTCATATTTTTCTGCCTTGACCCTTCCGCTTGCATTCAAGAAGATCTACCAGGAATTTGATCCACTGAAAATGGGTAGCTCAGGAAAATAATGGAAGAAGGGCTTGTTTTTCCATGTCTTGTGGTCCTCCTCTCACAGTGGGAGCTAGTTCCCAAAGCTCCAGATCTAGGTTTGCATCAGAAGCTATAGAGGTGAAAACGTAGATAAACTTCAGATGTGAAGTATCTGCTGGGACTCAGAAGATGTCAGCTAAAGAAGAAAACATACATGTTGAATTGGGCATGGACATGCACCAGTCGAGGGCTACATGTGTGTTACCAGATGGGAGAGCACTTTGAGTTTCTGGGATCAGGCATGTTTCTCATGTGCATCCTGATTTTATATTAGGGCATAAGTCAGCCACCACCTTCCCTCACAGCTCTGTTGCCACAGAAAACAACCCGGGTGCATGGGTGGGAGCAGCTTTGGCTGCTGAAGCTGGTTTCCAGGTCAGTGGCCTGAACACGAAAATTTGAGGGCAGTCAAAAAGACCACAGCCCTTGTTTTTTTGACTGGAGATAAATATATCAGATCTGATCTAAACACCATAAATATGTACCGTAGGGATGGGATCGTTCAAGCTCCACAAGTGTCTCTTCTGGAAAACCCCTACAACAATGTGTTCCACTTGGGCAGCATGATTACTTCTTTACTGAGGCATTGACATGGATTTCTTTGGCTTCTCCAGAGGCTTTTCGTCAATTTAATACCAATTTCAAAGGATGATTGAATTTCAGAAATTTGGAGAGTGTGGCATTTTGAAAGGAAGACTCTTCATTGGCCCAGCCTGGCTAAGAAGCTGAGCACATTTTCCACTAGTTAGCTTGTCTGCAGGCCTGAGGTCATGTTACTGGGTGTATTCGACTGAGAAATGCCAGGTGAGCCTTTAGGTCATGGATATTACAGTCATCATGTCTCCAACAGAGACACGCTGAAGGGAGCATGTGCATACACATAGGTATAGTGAAAATAAGGGAGTAAAACTTGTTCATTTAATTGCCACAGCTAACCGCCTTCCCCAGTTAAAGGAGCTCTCTTCAACTATCTTAATAGTGGATGTGCTTTTTGGTGACACCAGAAGGAAGATTCTTGCTGTCAAGACTTTAATAGCAGTCCCTTTCCTTTCCTGTCTGCTCCCACACTCTGGAAATAGCTGTTTGGAGTCAGGATTACTCAGGAGCTGTCTCACACAGCTGTCAGAAGGGTACACAGGCAAATTGGGTCCAGACTCTGGCCACACCCTGCTGGAAGTACATGTGGCCCAGCCAGATAAGAGGCATTTTCTCCACTGGAGAACCATGGACAAGACCAGGCTCATCCGTGCCTGCCAAGATTACAGTGCAAAATTGACAGACCATGACAAGATTTCAGTTTTAGTAACACTATTATTGGTAATGAAGATCAAGACATTTTGAAATATCAACATCATTTAATTGTGTGTATTTTTTTTTTTCCTTTAAATCAGTTTGTCCTCTCATTGTCTGAAATACTCACAGCCCTGCAGGAGAGTGGTTGTACACATTTACTCAACTAGGTCAGTCTGTTTTCACCTAAGAACAATATGCTTTTGTCCAGAAAGCTACAGTGCCTACTATAAAGGGGTGCAATGCGGTGAACCCACTCTGAGGATTTCACTCACATATCCTGAGGAATCCTGGTGCTAAAAGGTTGTTTGTCAATCCCTGGCTTCCTTGTTTACATTCGCTGTTATCAGTAGAGCAACAGGCTGTTTGCATAGCAGCTTCTCTTCTTTCATCTCAAGACTTCTGAAGCTTCTCCCCAAAATGTTCCTGCCTTTGACCTGACATGGGGCCTGCTCTAGCCGCTGAGGCTATTCAAGGCCTGATCTTCCATTTCACTGGATGGGGAAACTCGCCAGGAGTCCACAGACTCTTCCCAGTAGAACATTCTGCACTGAGAGGTTTGGTTTAACTGGAGTAGGTATCCATACACTCTTGTACCCAAAAAACACCATAGGACCTGCTACCTTCTTGAATTTTTCTTGTAGTAGATGCCTGGGGGATTTCACACAGCTCTGCTGCCCTGAGGTAGAACTCAGTCTGACTGGAAGGTAATTTGACTGAAGTCCTTCCTATCTTCGTTTTACTATCACAATACCCCACCCTGTGGTCTTGGCTATGGGCCAACCGAAGGAAAGAAAGCCAAGTTCCCTAAATTTCCCCTGGATAAGAAAGGAAATATAGATGTGATGACTAACAAACTGATCTTACTTAGAAAAAACAGCAGCATCTTCTTCATCCATGTCTTTTCAGTGACCGCATGGCTGGCAAGAGACCAAATCATTCCTCAAAAGACAGGTCTATAGCCTTCACAAAGACAGACTGTTGGAAGGCACTGATAAGCCAGGTCTGAGGCAGTGCCAGGTTTTTCCCTGGAGCAGTCAGAGAAGGCGGCAGTATCACGGCATTACTGCTTATCTGGATTCCTCTGTGTGGAGTCCAGCATTACATCTCCAAGGAACATATGGGCCAGCATCTTTTTGAACCTGTCTGTCACCCTTGCAATTATTATGAAAAACCCACGTTCTATAAGCCAATTGAAATTCCAGACCCAAATTAATTGTCCTTTATCATTATGCTTAAGAGCAGAAGACATTGCAGCTGGTACTGGAAAGATTAAAACTGAACTGCCTATCAGCAGGGAAGAGACCGAGTTCATCTAACCTTAGCCACATTAAAGGTGCACAGCTAGCATAAGCCATTTGCCTGGGCTCTCCCTCCAGTCAATGGAATGATTTCATAGAGTGATTCACTGTATCCTAAGTATAGTGCCTGAGGTAGGTGGGGTGAATCACTCTGGGGAATTGCCTGGCTTTCTCTGAAGAGAGTTTTGCCAGACACCTTTGATGACAAGCCTTTCTTTATGTGCTTAAAATTAGATGAAATGAATCCCTCCTCTAAATGTTCAAACTCACTGTCTTTCTGAAGCAAGGAAGAGCTGCAAATTGCATGAGCATGCAAACAGCTGATGTTTTTAAGTGGCAGCCTTTTCCCAAGGCCACTCCTTCATGGATTTCACGGGGAAGGTGGAAGGCAACTGGACAGTGCAGTCTGGGTCCTTGCTCAGTCTGCAGTGAGAGTGCAAAGCTGTTGCTCTCGTCCCTGCTCCCTGGTCTAGCTCCAGTTCTGACACCTGCTGATCTGCATTCCTCTCGTATTTCCACATCATGCTCTCGAGGTCTCTACTCCCATTCAGCCTTACGACAAACACGCTATTAAGAGTTGCTATACCTTTTAGATAGGTAAAACTTACTCCTCATTACCCTGAGTGCAGTGACAGCCACGAGGGCCCATGAAAGCCATCACCTGTATGAACCACTGCCATGGGTACTGGGCAGGCAGGGGTAATGGGCCGCCCTGCCACACAAACAAGACACACGATTCCCGTGGAATTTACTCTATACATTGACTCTCAGTGTGTCTTTTTCACCTAACACCCCGTGGATGACTCTGCTAAAGGACTTCTGCCAGTTACAGCTTTAAAAAAAATATGATAAAAATGAATCTAGCAATATTTGTTTTATACCAAGCACAAGATTTGTGGGAAAAAAAAGTAAGGCATGTAGAAAACAAACATTTATAGAGGATGAAATGCCCTCAGGTATGAATTCATTATCTTTCTTCTCAGGCTATAGTCTTCTAATGAGTTAGGAATACCAGACACACTACAGTGAAATCACCATCTGAATTAATGATATTCATGTCTGGTTTTGTCAATATTTTTTGTTCAAAGACCTGAAAATGGCAGGTTTTAGATCCTTTTGTGTGCTCCCTGTTAAATTTTACTCCTGTCAATATTTGCACATTTAAATCAGTAGCCCTAAATGCCTCAGCTTTTAGTATGCAAAGGTAATTTCTTCATAGAGGACAGAATGGCACAAGTGGTGTCCTTGCAAGGCCATTCTGGCAGAAAACTAGCCCTGGAATACCCGTGGATAAAACCCTGCTTTTTCAAAGAAGGGCATTTCTGGTTATCTGATTGCTTGATCAGAGGTCAAAAGGCTTGTCCCTGCAAAGATTATCCAAAGTTTAAATAGTGGCTGATCAATTAATATCTGTTTATCTAGAAGGTCCCTTCTTTTTCGTGGTCTAGGTATTTGAGGACATAGGTCCTCAAAGAAATTAAAAAAGAGAGACACCAGAACCATGCAGTGCTCCCACAGTTCCTACTTTTTGTTGTACCAGAGGCAGTAGGAAAGGCCTGGTGCCTCTTGCACGGCCCACGTCTGTCTGGAAGCATGTCTGACCTTGCTCCCCCACAAGCCATCCTGCAGGGAAAGCAAAACCACTTATTTTTAGCTTTCTTTCCAGTCAGGGATGCTGGCAAGTCTCTGCTGTTTGCCATTTCCTCAGTTTATACCCTCTAAATGATGTAATGGGGCCCCTGTGGTAAATGTTAGGTGTATCCTAATGGCAATCATCTCAAAAGGGTCCCTGTAGGAACAAGAGGGGCTCTTCCCCATGACAGCTGGGAGGGCCATTATGGGCGGTGGTAGGTGGCCCAGGGCTTCAGAAGAGCTGCTGTCCTTGCCCCTTCCTCCTCTTCTGTGCCTGGCTGTCCCGACCTGCAGCTCTGGGAGAACCTTTTGGTCCGTGCAGAGCCACGGAAATGGCGACAGTGAGTTTCAAAACTTTCCCTTCCCTTTTTGGCTTCACAGCTCAGTAAAGGGATTTGTGTGAAGTTACTCACACACAACTTTGCCTGAGTCAAGCAACTTCAGGAGAAAAAAAACCCCAGCCCATGAGCATTCCCAAGCCTTTAAAAATATCACACCCACTTGTATCTGCACAAAGATAGATTTAAGCAGTTTTTCATATTCCCTATGATTCTGTGACCATCAAAGCTTAGCAAGAAAGCAGACAGGGAAAGTGGGGGAGTGTTTGTCTGCAGACAGCAAAAATAGAATGCCATTTTTGCAAACTACTTTTCTAGCCTGCCAAGAGTAATTTCTATACAATGTATGATACTGGCAAGAAATTTGCCAGTCCATAGATTTCTGCGGATTATGATCCATCTGTCTTAATTTTTCTCCAATAGATGATGATAGATGACGCATGATTCATCACCTAGCTCACCTTATTTTTTGAGGATGACTCTGTGGCTGCAGAACCCTTTGTGGTCCCCAACATCGGTTCAGGGGGCAGGAATGAGGTAAACTCAATGTCAGTATAAGAGAATCAGCCTTATGAGAAAAACTGCAAACGATGCAAGCGCTGGAGGTCTAGTCCCACTTGCTACTAAGCAGGCTAAAAATACAGTAATAGCCCTTAGTCTAAGTTTCTTCTAAGAATCTCTAAGGGCCAGTAACAATGTTGTGGCTGTTAAAAATTGTTCAAGTCTGTGCTGAGTACCTCATTCGAGGGTATTTCCACATTAGTGTGAGCAATAGGTAAGCAAATTTTAGAACAGAAACCTTGGACAGAATGGGAATAGGAATCTCTTCTTCCAGAGTAGCTGGCTGACTTCCCCAGTCCTCACACTTGGGGCAAGATATTATTGGGCTCGAAGAAGTCAGATACCATATACTGATAATGAGGGGAAGCAAACAGTGTTCACAATCGGTCTTACCCAATCCCCTCTCCCCCATACTTCCTCCCTCTTCTTCAGTCTCATGCTAGTTTTCACAATTAGATGCAGACATGAAGCTGGTAAATGACTTCTAGTTGCAAAGGCTGACAGGCTGGCTTCATGGAAATCAGTGACAAAACTCACACTCTTTTAGGAAGAACCATAACTTTATCTGCACTGCAAGAGGCAGATCACAGATCATGAGTATTGCACTGCTTTTGCAGTAGTATGAGATGAGCAAAACTGTCATTTTGGCACTGTTTGACATGAGATTATTTTGGAGCTACTCAACTACCTCATTCAGTTCAAGACACAAAATTAGCTGTGAGTCAGCTGAAACTATTTGCTCCCTAGTTCCTCTAATAAGAAGAGCATTTGGGTATCATTTTCAAAGAAGGTCACATATAGACAGGAAGAGTTAGCCAAGGATGCTGGTAAACAAACATCACAGTCCTTACTGAAGCCTCAACAACTGAATTGCAGTTTCAAAACAACCTTTATTCTGCTTGAAGACTTATTACAATTTTTAAAGCAACTCAAAAACAAGACACAGCTCCATCAACTCTACAGCTTGAACAAAATTTTAAGGAGGCATGTTTTCACTGTTGCCTTGTAAAGGCAATTTACAATCTGCTTTACCCTCCACCTCCTCAACAACAACTTTAAAACAAAGTAATCTTAATGTTTTAAAGACACGTAACAGAACAGAGCTTAATTTCAAAAACAAGAATTAAAAAAAAAAAAATAGCAGCATCTTGGGCAGCTAATGCAATCTCATTAGGACAAGTGCAATGTAACCTTACCAACTCCTACAGTTTAGTCTCAACTGCAGTGAACAGAACATGATTCTACATAAAATGTTGCACTTTGTAACCTTGTCCCATGGGAGGCATTATGCTTTGAGCTGCCCATTTCTAAAGTGACCCTGAAAAAAACAGTATCAGGATTCACTTTCCCAACTTAATACCATGCATAGCAAAAGCACTGTGTGAAAATCGGCAGAAGTTTTCCCCATTAGAAGCATCTGAATGTTTTCCCAAGCATTATTATTTCATTGCCAATTACAAGACAAAGCCATTTTTTCACTACAGAACAGTTGACACCAAATAGAAAATCTGAAGATTTGGTTTTACAGATTGCTTGACAAGATAACAGAACCATACAGACAAGCTTTTTTTTTTTTTT
>VWZW01007427.1:14203-73503 GCA_013397115.1 Edolisoma coerulescens
TTTTTTTAAAGAAACTATCCAACAACACAGAAACTCAGTTTTCTAACTGTATCTGGAAACATGCTGCACCCACAAAGGTCTAGTGTGCATGTGTGCGTTTTTAAACAAAGTTAATGATATCACTTACTAAATTCAGCAAAATGATCATGTTCTGTGAAAATGCACCTATATTGGGAACTGTTCATACATAAACACAGCAAGTGTGCACGTGTATGCACAGATACACATCCCCAACCTGCAAATTCATATTTCAACTTAAGTAAATAAGAAACTCTTAATTTTGCTTGTGAGTTTTGGTTCTCTTTGCTATGTCTCATGCCTTTCAAAGGCCTTGTGAAAGAGATGCTGCAGTGCAGCACAACTCAGGGATTTAAAATGAAACAAAAAGTTCCCCCCCCCCCCAAAAAAAAGCAAAAAAAAGAGCAACAGAACAAAGCCCATCCATGAATTATATTAGATGAAAAAACTATGCATCAATAGAAATACAGAAAAACACTGTGTTTCTTCAGTTATATCCCCATGCTTTTTTTTCTGTATATAGTAGTCTGAGATCAAATCAAAAGTGGAGTGAACAATATGGTACATTAAAGACAAACAACTGCAGTGAATAGGGCCTTTGGCAGGACTTAGCTCTGTGCATTAAGGAGGGAGAGAAATGCAGAGGCCACACAATATGTAAGTACCAAAGAAAACCCACTCATGCCAATTTGAGGGCGTAAATGTTCCCTGCAAATTGCACAGACCCTGTGTAGGCAGAACATCCCCTTAAGAAGCCCTAAGCACTCATCCTTACAACATAGTGCTTATTTCTCATTGTTGCTTGTGCAAGAAAAGCAAGTGTCAAATCTGCACACACACTATTTTTTTTTCTGCTACAGCCACACACAAAGAGAAGTTGCACAGCACACAGGAACGAATTATATTCCATACTGGGCTGGGCATGCTAAGGATATGGCCCACTGACATAGCAGGGGTTTTCTTAACACAAGGAAAATCAGATCCAAATGCTTTAACTATGATAAAATTTCTTGACAAATGCTACGTAAAACATCAATTCAGATTACATACATTTTGCCTACAGAGAAAAAAATACAATTTTACTCTTAAAATATTTAACATTCAGAAATTAATATATGTCCGAAGAATATCTTGGATTGCTACAAGTGTTAAACTGCTGTATATTGAACTAATCCGTAACTTCAAGCCCAGTAGTATAACTGGCATGCTAGAGTAATTGTTGGTGTTTTTCATAGTATAAACCAGTTATTAGTATAACAGATTTACATGGTCCTACAGGCCTGAAAAAAGTGTGGAAAAAGGAAGGGGAGGCATGAAGACTAAACTTCTATTCAGGAAAAATATTCAGAATAATTTTCTAAGTGATGACTATCATGAAACAATATTTGTTGAATCTTGTTTCCTGATATAAATTCTAGTTAGAAAATACACCTATAGGAAAGTAAAGACAACCCACCAAAAAAACAAAAACAAAACACAAAAAAAGACCACAAAATTAAAATAAAATCAAAAGCCTTATAGCCTCAGAACTGAAGTAACAATGTAAAAATGAAAAGATAATATAAAGATTATTGGAGACTGGCAAATTTCTTCTTCTTACTTCCAATAGCTTATAAAGCATCGCGTACTTTGAAATAAAACACAAGGATCTCTAACCAGAGCTATTATGAGAGAACTCCATGGGTCTCACTCATTTGACTGTGTGTGCAACTCCCTTTAAATGTAATGGATCTTGTCTTTTGCATCTTGGGGGAAGAATAATTTCATACGTTCACTTAGTCAATCTTTTCCAGTCCAGATTTCTGTGAACTTCATTACTTTATTGATTTGCAATGTGTGAATTTCCTCAGTGGTCAGGACAATAAATAACCATTGCAAACCATTGACAGTGAACTATCCCACAATTATTAGTAACTCTGTTTTAGTGGGATTTACATATTTGGTTCCTTTAACTGAACCATGATTTTGTAAGTCTCTGGTGCCCTGAAATTATGGAAATGTTCACTTTGATACTGCCTCAGCCTACAGACTTCTGAAAATACATATCATAGCCTAATTATTTTCAAAAAAGACATTTTCCAGTCTTAATTAGTTCTATATTGTATCCAAATATTCTCAGTAGAGGTGGAAACTTTTTTTTTCCACAATACTAATACAAAAACCAAACCTAGGCAACAGATTAGAGAAACTTCCTTCATGTGAAATGAAAATACCTTTACAGGCTGACAAAAATTCTGTCACAGGAGGTCAAGAAGTAATTTATTTACTGTGAAGGTGGATTCATTCTGAGATCCAAACTATCTACACTCTACACTGCAGTAGCAAAATATCCCCATTTTTTTCTGCAGTCACTATCAAAGAAGGATACACTATTTTTCTTGTCTTCCAAATACAAAGACAATCATGATAGAAGCTCAAAATGCTTCAAGAAGCAAATGTAGCATGGTACCGTATTCTAAAGATATCTCTGAAACAGTATTGTTGGACTCAGTGATATTTTGTAATGTTCATATATTTTTTATTGAATAAAGCAGCTTTGAAGCTTATCAGGCACCGCCCAACAAAATATTTAGTCAAAAAAAATTTATGAACTTTTAAAACTTTGAGCTAGTAGCTCGATATGCTATACAAAGAAAATTGTAAAATATTTCATAGGATTAATTCTCAAGCCAACTCTTGCTGGCTCCCTGTACATTAAAAAACAAAACGAAACAAAACAAAAAACAAACCAAACAAGAAAATTATTAACAAAAAATAATCACCAGGAAAAATATCCTTAGGCAAAAGAAATTTAGAAAAAAGAAGACAAAAACCCAAGAAAAACAAGCTTAATCTGTAGATATGCTTGAGAGAAGACTACAGCCTAAAGAAAATTCAGTATTGCATAGCATAGTCTAAGAATTCAGCTTTTAGCAAACAGAAAAGGAAAAAACAAAGCAGTTTGGTATTGACAGTTTCCATCAATGATAGTTAGTCATCCAGTACTATGTACATTATTATACACTGTATGCCATTGAAAATCCTGTTTTCTTCAGTCTTAAATATATTCTTAAAACAGGATTTTTAATCATCTAAACAAAACACTTCCTGGCACTTTGCTATTACAATTACTCTGAACAACATATGTAACTGAAGTCCTTTTAAAGTGTCCCTTAGAAATGAAAGTGCCACTCTGCTACATATCATTCACCAAAATAGAATCACAATGCTGTATGTCTGGATCCACTGAGTGCAGCAACACCATTCCACGTCAGATTGTGACCACGAAATTCCAATAACTGAATGACACAGACCTCTTATACCTTGTGTCTGGAAAATCCAATGTTCTAGCTGGTAAAGCTTCAGAAGTGGTCGTAAACAAGCACCATGCTTAAAGGCCTCTATGTCCCTGCAGGGAGATCAGGTTTGGATTTTTCTCTTGTATTTTTCTTTTATAATTACAAAAAAAAAAAAAAGAAAGAAAGCACTTCAGATTACAAACATACATTCACAGCATAACACTGTGATCTCTCCCACTGCAGTTGTGAAGGAAATCTCTAGTCCCATCTGAAGACAGATAGCTTTGATACTGCAAATTCTTGAGTAAAGCTGAAAGGAGCCTTTTCTCTCCAGAGGCCTCAATGTTGCCAAATCATTTCTTTAAAAAAAAAACCAAACAACCCAGAGTATTAAGATCTTCATCGCCTCTGCTGTGCATATACTGGGTAGGCTAGTGTGACATTGAGAGAGTCATTGTGCTGCACAAGTGACGTGTGTTGGTAATGTAGCACCAGTTCTTTGAGCGAGTTGTACAAGTTATATGGCTCTGCAAATCCATACCCAGTAGGTGTTTTGTTTATCACACAGTGCTTTACTTCGCCATCCACCCTAAAAAACAAACAAAAACAACCAGTTTTTAGTTTGTGAGTACGGTAAAATTAAGATAGAAAATAAGGTATTAGCAATAAATCTTAAGATGCTAGTCAGTACATAGAATTGTTCTCTTCTGATGGGATAATCGTTAAAACCTAGGTTTAGTCCAAATTTGTGACGTCATGCTAGCTTAGGGAGGCAGGAGATAGGCAGGAATTAGCAGCTGCACAGAAAGGAGTGCACACATGTTTTGGTTTCTCTTCTGAGTGAGGCTCCTCTGTGGGAGTGGCACAGGTTGGAGCTGTGTAGGAAATGGAGCAGCAATAAGAACTGCCTCAGGACTCCACGACCTGCTTCTGAGCTCAAAGGTCCAAAAGGAATGGTTCATATGCAAGTGTCTATCTTCCCCCAGCTCAAGGTAGGCCCCTCACATATTGGTTACATCATTCACAATTTAAGGTACATACACAACAGAGCAGGCATAGCAGCCTTGTTTGCTGCTCTCTCGAACAAGGAATGTTCCATCTCGTTTTCCCCGCAGCAGGTTTTCAGCTTGGCTTCTATTGATATTTCCCACATTCCATGTTCTCTCATCATGATGGGGCAAGTCCTCATCATCTTCTACCATAGAGTATTGGCTGTCGAAAAGAAAAAATGTGTTCATGAAACACAGAACAAAATCCACCAATTAAGTAGTCTTTATTCCATATAACAGTGGTTAGCAGTATGCCTCCTTGGTAAAACTAGGGATTTAAACCAAGTAATACTGCACCATTTAAACGACTGGATAAAAGTAAAATATAAGCCCTGTTTCGTGTTTCTTTGAAGAACACTCACGTAAAATTTAGGAAGAACATAAAAAGATGATGTGTTATGTTTCAGAATATGCTGTGAGCACTTCAGTACTTTTGCCATTGCTCACTGTTTTGGTAAATAGCAAGCCCAACAAAATCAGTACCCTCTGAGTCAGCTTCATTTCCAAAGATCAGAACACTTGGTCAGCAGTGAAAAATCATGCAATGTATCAACTACAGCTGCTGCTTGGAGAACCTCTGAGCAGATGCACACGGAGACAGATTAATTATTTATAGGGGAGATGGCTTTGTGAAAAGGTGCAGTAGTGGAGTAGTGCAGTAGTGCTTTCTCTCTCTCTCTCTCTCTCTCTCCCTCCTTATAAGCAGATTATGAGAATAGCATGCAATATATGCTTCTCTACTAAATCAGCCACCATCTATAAAGCTGATTCAGAATTACAGAGAACCATCTGAGCTAAAGCCCACCATGAAAAAAGAAGCATCTGGTTCAGCTGTGTGGACATCACTTCGGAATTCTGCAGTTCCAGAGCTCCCCACTCCCACAACAGCCTGCACTAGTTGGCCCTGCTGCTCCTGCTCAGCTTGCAATCAGTCTGTATTAGGCTAATGCACTTATTCTCTCTGTAATAGGCTTTTAATTACTTTTCCTTCGTCTAAGAAAAGATGAGTTCTCACTCATCCATGGTTCTGTCTTTCTGAATATTTTCAAAGTAGTCTACAGAAATCAGCAATCTCACACAGAATTCAATTCTTCATAAAGAAAAAGGGTTGTTTTGTTTCAGATAGCACTCTCTCCGAGTCCCTTCTCCCATCACTCTTTTGACGTGCATGACATTCACATATGTTCAGTAGTGGCTCTGTTTTCAACCAGCATCTAGAGAAAGCGATTCTTGTTTTTCATCCTGCTTATTATATTGGGGGATTTTTTTCTGCAATGCAACTTCAGAAAAAAAGCCATATTCTAAAAGTTTAATTTTTCAGCAGTTATCAGACTTGCTGGCAAGGAGTGTCAGAGTGAGGGAAAATGAAGATTTTCTTTAAACAGTTTTGCTTACTATTTTGATGCTACACTAAATCCACAGAGTGGCATTGTTCTTTGTCTTCTGTTAAAGTGATAGAAACACTAGTGGGAACAGGTGCCTACATATTTTACAACATATCATCTTTGAGTTGTGCTAAGACTGAGAAAACAACATGGCTTTAAAAAGTGTATGTCATTTTTATCTCCTGCTTCTACCACAGCCATAAGCACAATTTCCAGGATAACAGTAGGAAACTCAATAAACCAAGCCAAATTAAAATAGATGGGGAAAAGGCCAGAATGCAAATCCACTAGAGTCATTGTCAGTTTGCTGCTTTCATTCTATATTCAACCAGGCAGCATAAAAGGCATGCACAAGAAACTACATGGGCAGAAAATGTTGATACAAATACTACTGAGACCATTTTGATTTTTCTATTTGTTCATTTTTCACTGTTACTGCGCTTCAGATATTATTTTGTGTCTTGCTTTTGTTTAAATTTGGTCTGTGTTTGTACAACCCAAGCACTTTTTGCCTTTTTTTCCCAGGAATGAAATGAACTGTATTCATCAGCCTAGCCCCTGTCAGAACCTACAGTAAACTAAATTGTTTGAAATGACAGAATACTATCCTGCCATTTTCCAGAAAAATAAACAGACCTCAAAACCAGAGAAGGATGCTCCTCAACATATATAAATTTATCATCTCCAACAGCAATGTAACACAATGATGTGGGTACCACTATACTGGATAACATCATGGTACCCACAATTGAGACCTGGAAAAAGCCTGCTCATGCCTAAGAGACCTTCTGAAAAATTTATCCATCGGTATGACATCTCTCTAAGATACTAACACCTTATGAACTTAATTTTGCTGGTAAGAAAAAAGACACAGGTTACATTTCAGTGCTTTGCTACAGTAACTTGATTATGCACTTCTCCGAAAAAAGAGGAGAGTAGAGGGTGAGACAGCATCCTTTCTAATACTTGTATTATGTAGGCTGTCGTGTCTTAACAGTGTGCATTGTTACTGCAGACCTAGGCTTGAGATCTCTGTGTGGTCCAAGACTTAAATATGCTTTATATCACTTTCGTATTTAGGTGATTTGAAACACCAGAAGTATCTAAATCTTCGAATACTTACTCTTCTGCATTTTCATTTCCAAGCCATTCATTCAGCTTCTTCTGCCGAACACCTTTTTGAGTCAGCCACCTGGACAATAATTGCAAATAAAATTAATTTTTAGTCATAAAAGTTGTTTACCATTAAAAAACCAAACAACTTAAAATTTCTTAATTCATGATACTCACATCAAGTACTGATCTCTTGTCTTCCTCAGCTGTATGAGGTCTGGCTTAATGCTGTTCATACGCTTGTCTATCTCTCTGTATTCAGCTGCTTGCTTCTTTAAGTCTTCTTCTAATCTACGCCTGCTGTCCACAATTTCACTTATCCGAGACTTCAGTTTTTCATAGTTGTGCATGATTCTAGATGGAACAATGTGGTAGGTTACACTCTGATCTCTTATTCGTAACTTTATAATCTGCTATTTAGAGGTGTAGACACTTAAGACAACAGATTATTTCTCTAGATGTAGTTATACATTTTGCCAGTTCACATCTACCCTGTTTGAGGCTTCTCTGCTTACAACTGAACAACTTCAAACTTGTCATCTTGCTTCAGTTTTAGGCAGACCTATACTTGGCGTTGTTTGTTTTTTCAAAAACCATACAATTTGATATGCAAAATCAAATACTGACCTTTGTATTTCTTTTTCATTTCCTTCCCGTTTAAATTTTTCAATGTATTCCTTGCTGTATCTTTCTTGTGTTTGGCACTGCTCTTCAAATATTTTTATTGTTTCATTAAATGCTTCAATGGCTGTTCTTTTCATTTGAATTTCCTGAAAATAAAATAATCGTTATTACAGTTGTTATCAGACAAAAGGGATGATTTATTAGCTTGTATCACAGAAACACTTCTGTATATTGTAGAATATCCTTTCAATATCCCTTTACCAAAATGTATTCTGTCTGCAGAGCCTTATGTCATAGAGACAACAGGTCTGTGCAAAAGGCTACCATGAGAAGAGTTCCATGATGAAGTTTATCAAGAAGTAGAACTGCTAAAAATGAACGAGTTACAACCTTTACTTTGTGTAAATAAATTGATTCTTAGAATTTTACAGCAGCGCACTTTGCCCTGTGTATCAACTTAGGTCCTTAGAGGCACACCTGCTTTCTGAAATAAAAGTGGCCTGGACAGGTCTCGGGAGGTTATCTAGTTTATCCTCCTGCCCCTACATACCTAGTTGATAGCCAAGTCTTAAGTCATTAGTTCAAGTTGCCAGCAATTCTCCAGTTTTCTTCAACTATTTTTAGGCATATTTCCTGCACACTTTAAGAAGCAGTCTTGATTCTGGGTCTGTAAAACTGCACTAATTCACTGGCACTTCAAGGCATGGCTAATAATTGATTAAGCTGAAAGAAGGACAGAGGCAGCTTTTCATTCCTGCATTTTATCTACACACATCATCTCTTTGTCCTGCATAGGTAAACCAGACTTCAAAAACTCATAATAAAATGCAATGCTTCCCTGCAAATGTGCCTTGAAAACCATAACTCAGTGTGATGAGGTCAGTATGCAGAAGTGGTGGTAAATCAAGATAGTTATGTACTTGCTTTGGATGGAGCTGTCAGACTTGGGCACAGGGTGGCTTAGTTTACAGGTGGTGGCTGTTCAAACATGAGTAAGCAATTGCACTGTTCTGAGCAAGCATATCAGGGCAATGCAGTGGTGGTGGAAGAGAGGAGTAGGAAGATGACAGTATGAATTCACAATAATATTCTTCAAAATCTACAAAGTCTTCCACCCTCCCTTTAGTTCAAATCTAGCTCACCTGAGATGTTCTTGTGTAGTCTTCATAGAGTCTGTCATATTCTCTGCTTTTTTCTTGGAACTGGGTATTATACTCATGTAATTTCTTTCCCACTGCTTCAATGCTATCCTCTTTTACAACCTGATCCTGGAATGATGAGCAGAAAGTAAGATATTCTGCAAGGAGACAATTATATTGCACAGATTTACTGGATAAAACTGCTTAAAAATGCTTAGATAATTACATGAATCCTCTTTCACCAATATGGAGATATACTAAATGCATAATATGCAAATGAGAAATTAATGACAAAAAGGAATTTTGCATTGCAAGTGTTTAGCTTTATACTGAAAATTATGTATTTCACCATTGAGTGGGTTACTTATTAAGATGTTTATTTCTTAACAGTGTATCTGCAGTATTTAAAGTTCTAAATATTTACATGCAAAGTGTGGAGTTGGTTTTAACTTTTATTTTTTAAACAAAAATATCAGGTTTTGCACCCACTTGATTTTTTCAAACATTAAGAGAGCTGAGGTTCTTCATATTCTGGAAGCACTGCAATAATTTCTTGGTATTTAAGTGAAATGCAAAGAAAACAAACTAAATTACCTGCTGGTACTTAGATACTGGGTAGAGTAATTTTACATCCAGTTTAGGATTATACTGGGCCAGAGATTCATTCCGGTAGTGGTTTATTAGCTCCACCACAGAGTTGAACGTTAATGGGTCAGAAAAACCGTATTTCCCATCCCGATGAAAAATTTTGATTAATTTATTATTTCCTCCTTTCCTGCAAATAAGGTATATTGAAAAGTTAGGCATGATTCAAGTACTATTTCCTAAAGAATACTCTACATTAAGTGCAGGTATTGTATTTTACTATCAAGTATTACAGACCCAGTAAAACTAGTCTTACCTCAGTGTAAGTGTGTAGTCCCCATGCATTTTGGTTGAAGCATCTCGTACCAAAAAGGTACCATCAGCTGTGTCTCGAAGCTTCTCATTTACTTCTTCTCTAAAATGAAAGCAAAAGTAACCAATCATTTCAATTAGTTCTCACACATTTATTCTTCCACGGTACTCTAAATTCAAATTCAAATGTTTTGAAATAAGTGTTTTTTAGAAGCCTTCTATGTCTCCGTATTAATACAACTATTTAACAGCTTATTTAAAATTGTTAGAGAACAAGTGGGATAAAAAATGGCATACTCTGCGCTCTCACTGCTGGACAAAATTATTATTCATGCAAAGGTCTTTCTGCTTGTTCATACAAGCCTGTACAATTGGAGCAGCCAGTGCTGGTCTAATATACCTATATATACTGCAGATAAAAATGTTGCTAATATATGGCACTTTTAAGTCTGACTTGCTAACTATTGTGCCTACAGTTGAGGTTCTGAATGAAAGACAAGAAGAAAATTATTTCTTTCTCAGTGCTATCTTTTTATGCTAGAGTTTCATATAACTGTGTTAAAGTAACAGAACAATCATTCTGCATACTACATTCTAACTGACTGCCAGTAACTTTTTAGTCATGTTTGGAATAAAACCAACAGTAATATGTTTGTGGTGGAAACTATCCTAAAAATGGCTCTTACAACAATGAGTTTTCTACACTCAAAGAATAATACATATACACAGAATAGCACAGCAAGAACAGCATAAAGCCAAACATAGGAAATACATGTCTTGAGGTGATTTACCTTGAGATATCCCCCCAGTACCATTCAGCGTCTTGTAATGACATGTTGTTATTCATGCTATTGTTAGTTACGGTATTAGGTTTCGGTGGCTTAGGAGGCAGTGCTGCAAATGAAAGGGGGGAAGAAAAGTTGTAACTCACTGAAAACATGACCATATATTCCTTAAAATTACACATTATTACATACATTTTATAATACTATGAGTGTGTTAAAAAAAAAAACTGGTTGCCAAACAGACTTGTCCATCATTAACAGTCTTTAAAAGACATTACAGGAATCAAGATATTTGAAAACAAAATAATTCAAAATAAAGTTGTACTGTTTCAAAAAATGATGTTATCTTGCAATAATACATTTTAAGCAGAATATAACGCCATACTCAACTCCTACCCCTGTGAAGAAAGCATTTGAGAAAAAAAAATCTGAAGTTTGCTTTTACCTTCTTTCACCATCTTCAGGTGAACACAAGTAATAAAATGTGCCACATTTTTTTATCCTCCTATGTAAAGATGTTAGAGGAATTTTGCTGTTTTCTTACCTAGAGGCTGAGTAATAAAAGATGCAAGCCCAAAGCAATACAGTATATTTGAAGAAGAATCAGGGTTTTATGATCCTCAGCATTCTGTGCAATGATTTGCAAAAAACCCAAAAAACCAAACCCAACAGTTTAAGAAACCCATCTGTGACCCAAATATCCCTTGCGTTAATCTTAGTATTCTGCAGAATAAATTGTGTTCCAAATGCCAGGACTGATTAAAAAACATTCCCCCCCCCCTTTTTTTTTCCTCAATGTCAAGGCTGCATATGTATACCAGTGGGTGCCAGAGAAGATACTGCAGCACTGACTTAGTAACGAGGGGAACTACACTGGAATCAGGATTAAAAATCAACTCAGCTCTTTCACTTCTCCAGTAAGTACATCATTCCTGTCCTGTATATTATGACCAGGCTCAAAAGACAATGTTTTTAAAGTTGCAAGGAATATCAGGATAGCATAATACTTTCGTATGATATGAACAAAATGATGCTATAACAGGCATTCAATTAGTATTGCTAGATTTTAAAAATGTTTTTTTCCTTAAACAATCCAAGCCAATGATTTGTAATCACAGTTTCAGGAAATATGAGTGTTACTACAGCATCTCCTTTTAGGCACAGTGTGGAACAGAGAGAGCAAAAATAGTAATAAACGAAATACAATTTTTTTTATGATATAATAGCAGGACTAGAACTACATGTGACATAATAAAATCAAAACAGAAACAGGTCAATTCAGTAAAAATTCAATTAAGAAAGCAGGCAGATATTTTAATATTTCAAGATTCTAATTACTACAACCATGCACTAATCCAAAATTTTATTCTAATTTATGAAAAAAGGAAAACTATTTGTATCAATAACAAAGTAAAGAAATCCTACATATCCAGTAAGAATTTTTCAGCAGCTACTGTAAAGACCAAAATTAATTAAGTCTTCTATAATAAGACTGCAGTTTTACCTGGTGGATCCATTTCTATGTAAAACATCAAGTCTGTGCCACAATTTATATCTGTCTTAGGATATTCTATATCCAGTTCTTCCATATTCCAAACAGTATTGTACATTTGTATGAGTTTCACTGAGTAAGCTCAGATACAAGAAAAGAGTCAGGCTGTCTTTGTAATGGTGTCTTGGAATTCATTTTAAAACCTATAAGGGGCTGCACTGTAACCTATTACATCATAATCCTCAGCCAATCATGTCAAAATAATGTCACCAAACCACTCCTGCTTCCTCATTTTGTTCTACATTAATCTTAAAACAATTTCAGTTTTGGGAAGAATCTACATTTAGCAGAATTGCAATATAAAGCTGGTATTACACACAAAAGGAGAAAGTGGGCTCTCCTTGCCTGTGTTCCTGGCTCATTTTCCTGACTTTGCAGCATGGTACAGTCCAATCCTGGCAGGATGACAAAAGGCAGATATGCTGCAGCACGTAGCTCTTACACACACGCACACATAACACACGCTCACACACAGGGCAGCTCCCTTTGGAAGCAGGTCAGTCACATCTCAGGTGCATTCTCCTGCTTGAATGCCTGAAGTTTGCCATTCAAAAGATTTAAAAGGATTCTGGACCTACTGCACATATTAGAGATGCATCAGAGAAGAGCATGACTCTGTGTGTGTATATCCATTACACACTCATTTTACACAAACACACCATTTTGAGATGTACGTATCTCCATAATGAAATATGGATTATGCTTTTAAACTCTGCATATTTCTACTATTTTTATGGGCACACAGGTCTGATAGAGTTTATATTATTATACAAAAAAGCTTACTGCAGAGACGTCTTCCTCTCTTACCATTATGTAATAATACACAATTCAAATCAATCTAGATTAATTTTGAAATCTAAACCCCGAATATTTTAATCTTACATTCAACAGATTCACTCAAACCATGGAAGAAAGTAAAAACTGACCAAGATCTTGAAAAGTGGTTTTGCTGAACATAAAAAAGGCTCTGAGGATACAATTAGATTCAGCCTGCCTTTTCACATGGTTTCTCTACCCTATTCTCATTGATATATTTATCAAGTTAATTGTTTTTAAAAGCAAGAGTCCTTTGTCAGTGTCTCCTTTGTCCCTTGACTTTATGTCATCAGCAACCTCCAACCATTTAGAAATATTCCATCTTAACTCCCCCCATCACTGACTGAAACTCTCTCTGACCTCTTGGAAGAAACATGGACAGAATAGGCTATTAACTTCAGAGGAGAGTGCAATGTAAAGCAATATGAATGCTTTATACTGGCTATAATCTACAGGGAGAGAAAACCAGAGACCAAAAATAACTACAGCAAAGACTAGTTGTAGCAACTATCTGTGACTTATACTGTAAGAAATCCTGGAGCAGCTGAATTGTGCTCTATCTCACAAATAATCATTAAAAAAAACTAACACAGTGTATATGCTCTCCAAATATTTCACCCCTGCCCTCCACCCTCACCCTCCACTGTCTGTGCCTCTGAGCAGGTTACCTCTTTTAGACCAGCATCAACATACAAGAGCATGTCTAGAGTACCAACATATACAAAAAGCTGCATGCTAGTTTGCTTTGTACCTTAAGAAACTTCATTTTGAAGTAGACTCTCCCCTTCCTGTTGAGGTAGACATGCTCCAAAGATTCTTTCCATTTCCAGAATGAAATAGGATACTTAAAATCACCCTAGACACAAGTCTAAACACTGAACTTAGAGGTTTAGCCCACCTGCTCCCCAACCAGTTAAGTTGCCAATGTAATTATTTAAATTAAGTTACAAAGATTTCCTACAAAAACTGCATTGCTGCTTTTAGGTCTCATGTGGGATCAGCAAGTTTTTTTATTCCATTGAAAAAAGACTTTCAGGAAAAATTACTTCCCTAGGGTTTCACTGGTGGCCAAATTTAGGACTGAACAAACTTGAATAATCAGGTTAGTGCTCAGCTCAGACTAGCCTAGCCTGCAGGCAAGAAAAGACAGGAGGCAGATGGCTATTCCCCATTCCATATATAACCTAGAGAGGTACTGAAGTACTTGACTTAAATTAATGTATCTTAAGACATTTAAAGCTCTACCTGGTAATCAGTTACAGTACAATACTTCCACGAGATTATGAAAAAAACACAGAAATTCAAAATTACTTACTTTGTAAATTATGCATCTCAAATGATCGCCCTTGTAATACAGTTGAAAATACGATCCAATATTGGTTTCCTCTTACAAAAATCTTGCTTAAAAATAAACCCTAAAACCTCCATTTACTAGGAGGTTTTTCTGAAGCAATGAAGAAAAAGAGATTGCTCTGCTTTCCAACCAGTGTTCCATAAAAACCCCTAAAAGAGCTGTAACTTGCAGTGAGAAAATCCAAGCCTCTTCTCTCAACTGCTTAAACCTCTGTGCTGTGCAGAAGGTATCCACTTACTCTGGTTCATCATTAAAAAGTGAACCTGACTTCAGTACAGTGAAAAAAAAAAAAAAAGAAACCACCACCCTCAGTAGCTTGCACGTCTCTCTCAGATAAAGATCTCAGTTTCATGATTAACTTGGGTAGGTTCAAATATTTGCTGAGCCAGGGATTTCAGCTGGGGGATGGGAGCCAGATTCAAAGTAAAAGTTGTCATCAGCTAACAAGTGGCCAGTGCGGGGCTAACTTTCTCATTTTAGCTAAGTAAATGAGAAGACCATTGTAAGAGGCCTTAAAATAGTCCCTATCACTGGCTGCTGCATGCAATATTGAAGACGAGAAAAGCACCATGAACAGCCAAATACAGGAAGTGGCCAACTGCAGAAAAAAAATGAAATAAAAATTTTCCTTGAAAAGAGCAGCATCTCTAGAAGCAGCCCTGTGCAAGCAAAATAGCCTGCTTGCAAGCACAGCATCACCTCCTACATGCTCATGCTGGATCACAAATACAGGTGCTCTTCAAGACCCTTAGTCTGAGGCTGTGAGGCTTTTTATCAATTTCCTACAAACTAAAAATATTAGAAAAAACACCTGCCTGTATCCATGGTGGTTTCCAGTATATCAGGATTGTTCATTTCTTGGGCAGGCAGGTGGGAAAAGGAACTGTGTTTGGTGTAGATCAAACTTGCTAAAGGAACAGAGCAGCAACTGAAGAGCCTGCTTCCCTTTGCCTACAGAAGTTACATTGCCTGCTAAACTTCTACAAAGAGATTAATTTGAAGTAAAAGGAGAAGCAGACACATTGAGGGAAGGAGAGAAGGGGATTAGTATTTTCCTCCCACTTCCTGCAAACAGTGAGAATTTCTAGTAAAAACACTGAGAATTTCTTTGAGATCTGCTTGTTGTTCCTTAAGGCAGCCAAATAGTATAGAAAAGTTTTTGCCTCCTTAATACTTCACATACCAAAATCCTCCAATGCTATGGAACACCACTGGCACCTAATAATGAAATCCCAAATATCTGCAGTACATTTTTGATGTTTTGCAGCTGATTGACTACCTTCACCTAGAACAATCCCATATTTCCCTAGTTTTAGCCTCTGCCTACTTGAACAATTGTCAGTTCTAAATATAATTTAAAGCAGGAGTCATAAAGGTACAGCCTACTTCAAGTGGAGATGAAAACCTGTGTTTCTGAACTAATTCAGCTTCAGACTGTAGTTGACATACTTCTTTACTGTTAAAATTACAGAAAGGCTTGAGAACATTCCTTGGTTTATAGGGCCACAACAGAGATGTATCTAGTCAAAAGAGAAAAGACAACCCAAACTTGGTTCACGGAACTTTTTTATCAATTCAAGAAGCACAGAAACCCCCACAGAGATAATGAGTTCCTCATTATCCTGCAGGAGAGAATCAAGTGTCTTGTCAAAAAAAGATACTGGCATGCACACACCTGTATTTTCAAATATTGCCCTGTCTTATATTTTTATTTAAATTTCAAAATCTTGAGTGGTGCCCATTTAATCTGCAGACGACTATTCCTTGCAGTCATACTCACAGTGTTCTTCTATTAACACAACACATTTTTTTCTAAAAGATAATGTCTGAAGTAGGAAAAGAACTGATCAGATTTGACATGCTTGCATGTGTGTCACATATACATACAAATACCTGCACACGCACATAACAATCTGTAAAAAAATGCTAATAATGTCGTACATATTGTTTCACTCTTACCAAATACTTGCAATTCGGTATTGAGAAACATAAAGCACAGGCTTGTGTCAAAACTTAAACCAAGGATATAGCATTCCAAAGTACGGTGGTTAGCCAAGCGTTGTGCTTTCCGTTAGGTCAGGGACAAAGCCTGGCTTTTATTAGCTTAGAAGGGGGGCCCTCTGCTGGGTGCGACACGGATGCACACGATCGGCCGGGGGCACGGCAGCTGCTGTCCCTGGACTCGCAGCCTTCTGCATGCTCCAAACCACGCTCGGCGCTGCTGGCAGTCCAGCCAAGACTCTGACATGCTGCACCTAAGTTCTGACAATGGAGAGCATTCCTACACATTTGTTTATGTCCCCAGGACACTACCGACAAGACTGTGGTCTAAGGCTGGCGCCTACAGCAATCCAGGGTACCTTTGAGTCAAATTCCAGGAGGAACTGGATCAGCCTTCACATTGCTTTGCTCTAGCTGTTACACTACCACTCTTGCAAATATTTTGTGTAGCTAAAAGCAACGTGTCTGCACCTTGGTGATGCTGCCAGGACTTTCACCTCATCCCCAACAAGCGAGCAGCTACACAGAAGGCAGTCTTATTACCTCACTCATTCTTGCCTTTGATGCTCTCCATAATAAAACCTCAGGCTGCCGTATTTCACAGTCTGAGCCGTTACTTAACAATGTTACATACAAGTCTGAGAAACAGGGATAAACTGGGATAGACAGCCCAGACAAAGCAGCTCAGCTCTGGTTAGTGCACAGGCTATTAGAACCTTTGTTTCATTGATACAAGGGAGTTCTTTCCTTCCCTGTAGCTCTTCTTCTGCTCTTCACCAGCAATGCTACCAGCTCCCCACATCCCCTTGCTCTCTCGCCACATCCCACTTCCTCTTTGCCTTCCCAAGACAGACCTTCGTCTCACACACCCAAAGCCCCTCCACACTCCTAACACCACCCCAAGTCCAGAAAGGACCCCTATCTCCCTAAATTCCCCACCCAAAACACCTCTCAACTTTCTCAGTGTGGCCTACCTTTGCAGCTATGAGTGCTAAACTGACCCTGTTGCCCCAAGCACCTACTGCCCCATAGGCAGCTTTGGGATCTGCATCCAGGGTCAGCCACCTCCAGGAGCCTTTAAGATCCTTGCCAATTGACTGAAAAAACTATCCCAGTCCTATAAAACTACCCTATACCTATAAATATAGCCTAATACAGCCTATTTTCCACTATTGACCTTCACAAGTCTGTATGATGTGTGACATTCTCTGAGACAGGAGCAGTACTACTCGCTAAAATGTGTTACAATTAAGGTATTTTCTTCTGATAGTACTGTTTTGAATAGCACATTTAGAAACTTGTACTTTGTTTCTGACTGTACTCTTTAACTTAAAGTCTGTGCAGCTGTACATCAAGCTGGGGTGTTCAGACGGGATGCAAAAAATCACCTACCTTGCCCACCAACACCATCTTTTGTCTCTCCTTCTGACAAACTTGAAGAATGAGACAAGAATCAGACAACTGCTTTCATTTTTTCCAGCCTTATTTCTCCTGCAACATTACTTTGTCTTCATCTGCTACACAAGAATCTCCAATTCTATGAATAGGTATTGTTAACTCTAGTACTTTTGTGTAGGACTAAGCACTATTTTAATCCACAAACTAGAATCTATTGCTGATGAACACCATTACAGACAAAAAACCCAATCCAACTGTTCTGTGGTAAATCAAGTAATGGTCTAGGAGTAACTCTTCTTTTTGTGTTATGGCATCCAAAAAGCATCACTCTAGTTAAAAGATGTCCAAGTGAAGATGCCTAATTTAAGATACTAATTTAAAAATACAATAAGGTGTAAGGTCCAGTTGCTTACTTTCTATTGTTTTCAGGTAAGAAGGATAATTAGTAGGTGATGTGGTATGGAAAAAGCCCCACAGCTGTGCAAAGATCTACTTGCTATTCAGATCAGTTACCTCTAACACTACATTCAATGTATTTATATACTGTGTAAGATACCACTAGAACTTCATGCACAGCTTGTTTTAGACAGAATGTTCTCATCTTAACAAAAAGAATTAAGAAGGGAGGAAGCCATCACTCCAGCCTGTGAAAAAGAGAAGAAACCTGGTAGCTCTGGCTTCCCTGTTATCACTTAGTCATGATGTTATTTTCAATACTTAAAATTCTTTCTACTTAAAACCTCTCAAGTTCTCCACTTGTAAAATTCTATTAAAGATTGTAATTCTCAAAATACTTACATGACAAATAAGGTATATTTTATTGGACTCTTCTTTTTATTACAACGTATCTAAACAGTCTTTATGGAAAATCAAGCCACTACAAGCAATAATCTTAAAGATGACAATTCTGAAAAACACAGAGTGTTTTTTATAGTTCTACGAGAACTATAAAAACATCCCACTTCAGATGTTCAGGTGACTGAATGATATTGGTGTGAAAAATGGACTCATGGCCTAATACTGCAAACTTACAGAACATTCTATTAAGATACAACTTTTGAAAATGATTCAAACTTTTTACAGGCCTGAGGGCAGAGACTAGCTAACCAGACACTACAAGCCCTGAAAATCTGTATCTGGGGTTTTTTCCCCAGCATATTAGTACATGTGCAAATGTTCTACTAAAAACCATTCCACTAGACATGATGGACTTTGAAATGCAAAGGGAAGAAGTTCTATTTTTGTAACAGACCACATGAAAAATCCTAGTAGGACTGTCAAAGTAAACTATTGCATCATGATCTATTAATTAATGCAGGAGTAATATTAAAAACAATCAGATGTTCAATTGTAATTATTAATGTAGTGTCAAATCATAAAAATCTGATGGATACAATGGCATTTTTTTAAGCACCCCAATGACACTCTCAAAATGACTTGATTCCTTGTCCTCACTAGTAGTTCTAACATCAACACCTTTCACTTTTATACTGTCCTCACACGAAGCAACTCGGGCAGATATGCAACCAAACGATCTCTTAAATGCAGCTTATAAAATTCTTGCATTGAAACTGAAGAAACTGTTGACCCCACCTTTGTAACCTCCCCAGCAGTACCTCTAGACATATATATTTACATACTCTAAAGCATTTGCAAACGTGCAACCATAAAAAATGCTATTAGCATTAGACTATTAGAATCTGTTTTGCTTTTTAAGGCTTGTAACACGTGACAAAGAAAATAATTCTTCTACAATTAGCAGCTATTTGCTGGTTCTTAGTAAAACAGGACAAATACTGTAAGTTTGCACTCTCCTAGTTGTTACAAAGTATTAGGCAGAAAAATACACAGTGGTTCTGGAAATCCCTGCTTTATACTTTACCTAAATTGGACAAAACTAAATAGCAAGCTGAAAACAAACGTACACAAAATGTTAGGGAAAGTTTCCTAACTAGCAGAGCTGCCAGGATTAGAAAAGCCTTTCAAACAGAGAATTAGGAATAAAAACTTTAGCCATTTTAAATTAATCTTCATTAGCTGATGAAGAGGATTATACAATGTGCCTACCTGAAATACAGGAAATAAAGTACTTTTCTGTTGTGTTCTAGCTCTTCAGATCTTAAGCAACTCTACAAATCCTACTGCCATGAACTTTATTTCGTGCTTTGACTACAGAGGTGGGAAAGGTACAGGCTGTCCAATGTTCTGTTCACCCTTTCCTTTGTTAGGATAGTCTCTGTTAATAAGCTGTGAAAGGAATTGCTTTCAACTAACATGTAAAGTTCCCTGCATTAATAATTTCCTTTGCACAGTTAGCAACTCTGCCTTGCTTCTACCAAATACCTGATTCAAATCCAGGGATTTTGCATAAATTGGAGGTGGGCTTTACTATTTGTTGACTTAATTAGACGTTAACTTATAGAAGCAATGCAACTTTCCTGGATGGGCTCTTAATATTTTTCACATTATTTATCGATATCAGTAAATAAATCTTTTTAGTATCTGGATTAAAAAACACAGGTATGTAAATAATGTCTCCATAGGGTATAGCAAATCTAAGAAAATTTGCCTGAGAGTAAATTGAGAGTTCAATAAAACCTTGAGAATTAATCCCCCCACCACTGTATGATATGCACTCCATTGGTTTACAGGTCTTCAAAAACTCACAAATTCCTATTTGCTGTTTACTGAAAGAGAACAAAAGTCCTAAGGTTGTACAAACTATTGGCACTAAAATGATTTTAATGAAAAAGACTATTTCTTATAAAACAAATATTGCGCACCACTATAAAACATATAAACAACTTCTACTATACAGAGTTCAATGCAATTTAATGTTGCATTAAGTTTGATTTAAATAGAAAAAATGAAAGCATTTACTGTCCTTAAGTTGAATTTTAATGTTTAAGAGAACACGTAACCTTTTAAATTAAAAATATTTTTTACCTGGTACAGGCTGTCTCTCATTCCATTCACTTGTGATTAAAACCTCTAGGATTTTTATGTGGTGTTCTGCATTATCAGAGCTGCAAGAAATGGATTAGGCAGTAAGAACTAGGAGAAATACAAAAGTTTACTTTAAAATGTAAAAAAAAAAAAATTGAAAAAATTTACTGCAATGCCCTCACATCAGAAATAAGGTCAGAAAATTACTTAATTAATCTTATTTTGTATATAACTAATTCATATTTACAATACAAAATATGGTAAAGATGACCCACATACCTTGCTATCTGGAATTTGAAAAGCAGAGGGCTGAAAATTTCAGCCAGAGACCTTGCATTCAAGAGATTTTTGCTGGAGGCTTGACAAACTCTGAGGAAATGTTTGAGCAAATACTGAAGTGTGAGCCAATACTGGGGAGGTATATTTGGAGATCTGATCAGTTTCTTCAGCAACTGAGCATATTCCTCTGAGCTCTGCACTTCTGCAAGCAAACAGATAAACGGTTCTTCAAACAAGGACAGGAACATTCAAGTAAAATGAAACTATATGTGACTCCTTTAGAAGCACCAATTTTACAGAAAAAATAATTCTGTCCTTCGTTAGAGCCCCATGATTTCTTTCTTCTTTTAAAAGAAATGAAATGCTCAGGGAAGAGTAAAAAGCAAGTATTTAAAAGTCAAATGGAAACAGATATGCATTTTGGTAAAAACCACAATGTGTTCAGAATGTACTGGTAGAAGTCTGTCTTGTGTTTAGCGTCACACATGATTGGGTAATTCTGAGATGCACTAGATAAGTCTCACAGGTGCTGTTCTAACTTTGAAGGTTACCAGTAACAATATCCTGTCCTGAGATACATAACAGAATACTTGGCCCATGTGCTGAAAGCCTATAAGCTGTACTTGTTTAAAATGACCACTGTAGATGATGAATCTCACATGCGTGTATTTCTCACCTCACAATCTGCAACCCCAATGTAACACAGCACTCCATGACCTCTAATACATTTACTTTGTCAGCGCTGATAAAAAGTTAAAAATTAGCTTTCTGTATACAGGCAAGTCCTTGATTTTTTCCCCCAGTTCTTCTATAGTATTTCTAGTTACTAAAGTGAACTGTGTTATCCCTTGTATTGTCCATTATGTTTACCTAAATAAGTAACTGAATAAGGCAGAATAATGTCTAGATCTGAATTGAAACAGCTTTCATCGAAAGTGGTAAAGGTATATTTATGGCTTCTGAGAGGCTGCCAGGTTGTGCAGAATCTTTTGCTGTTCTGTGGGTGACAGCTAAACCACCAGATATTCAGAATTCCAATAAAAGCTTTTTGTTTGACATTTGAAATAATGCGATAATCATACCTTGAGCTACAGAAATCATGTCACTGTAAACAGCTGCTGGAATGATGGGATTTGGCAGGTCCAGGATATACCTCTTGAGGGCATCTGATAAAGCATGAACATCAAATGTCTCTAAATCTAATGAAGAGGCATCTACAGGGAAAGAGCAACATGCTTTTTAGACTTCAGAAACTGGAAAAAATATACAAGCTCATAATAAGCCAAAATTGCTAACTTATATCTGGTTTATGGGGAAAAATTCATATAAGACACCAAGAAACACCTTTGAGACGAAGAACACACAGAGTCCAACACCACGCTCAGTCCTTCGGCATCTGATGAACCAAATGGTTTTCATAGCTGTGTGTGGCCTTCTGTCACGTACAGTTCAGGGCTGAACTGAGACTAACGGTAGTGACTTGCTGCATTTTGGCAATGTTATGGAACATCAGAATATTTTTAACAGGTCTCTGTTTTATGTATAAATATTTTGTGCAAGAAGCAAGTACTAATCAAAGGTTTGGTCAAATGCAGCTTCTCTACAGGGAGCTACTTCTATTATGACTGAAAGTTTGATTAACATCTTAGGGATCCAAGTCTGCAAATATTTATGTAAGTAAGTCGAAACAAATATACACGTGCAGAACTGTGTGTTTGGTGTTTTATGCAGCTGTTGGGATTTGTCTTGTAAAACTTGATACCCTTCTAGGATAGTTATGACTTGGGATAGGGTTTGGGAGTGTCACATAAAGGACTACTTGTTAGTGTTGGAGCAAGGAATATTGGCAGCAAAAACAAAAATGGGAAAATACAGAAATCCTTAGTAAAAGCAAGGTTAGGGTTCATCCTATAACATGAAACTCTAGTAAAGTCCTAAGTCTATCCAAAAAGATCCATATTTTGTAAAAGCATTTAGGGGCATTAATGCTGATCAACCTTCTATCTAGTAAGGTCCCTGGTAAAATAACTACTGAATCTGTTTGTCCAGTTTAAACAAAGGCAACAGGGACATAGAGGAATCAGATACATGGTGTGTCTAAAAATACTGTGAAATAAGGCTGCCAAGAGGGGGTAGTGAGAAGCTTTAATGCTTCTCCATCTCCTTTGTCTTCCTCAATGAAAAGCTTGCAATATGACCTCAAATCTTATCAGACACCAAAGAATTTGCATGAGAGAAAAGACATAATGAATGTCTCTGATGATACAAAACTTGCAGTGTGAGAATGAATTCTACAAGAGCAATTATGTGTCAGAAAATTCAACCACAAATTCTTAAAAAAATAGTTTTTATTAGTTTTGTTGCTCACTGGCTGTTTTTTATTTCATAAAACAAGTTAAATCATGCTTCTTCAGTGTTGACCATTTCTCTGAAGTATGTCCCAAATTACTGTAATGAACACATGCGTAATAACATAGTTACTCTGCAACTCTCTGGGTGTAAAATCATAAACAGACCTGAACTCTTCCATCTGCTGAGCTGACCAGAAGTAAGTCAGCTTTGATTTTGGAGCTCGATAGTGTTGTGTTGATGCTAACAGACAGTTATTCAATTAAAAAATGGAGAGCATTTTAACCATTATCAGAACAGCACACTAATGCAAGTTCACAACTTTGAGACCAAAGCCGACTTTCCCCTCTGAATTAGCATTCTGCTAATTCAAAGAGAGCAGGCAGAGGAAATGAGATCTGTCTGTATCCCTGCACCTGGATACTCACTGCACCAGCTCTGTCCTGGAAGATCCCAACCCTATCCTAAAGAGAACTCAGAAAGAGACACTTTTACAAAAGAGTAAAGTTCTGTTTCTGTTACTCAAATCTAACTTCATTTTAAGTAAGAATACATGTAAACCATGAGTTCTTCATCTCAAGAGATAGATGAACCCTTCATAAAAGTGTATCTCAGTTTAAAGACTTAAGAAAGGATTCAGATAAATTGAGAGATACAATCATATTGGTGCCACAGAAAATCTGGATTTATCTGGACTGAAAAACATAAATGCAACACTAAAAATGTGACTGTTATCATGAGGCTGCTAGCACCACATGCCTATCTCCTCTCCCTGCTTGTACACATACGTTTCTTCACTTCTACCACAATCAGCACAGGACAGGATGCTCTTTTGTTTTGAAAAAACAGACAACTCAGAGTATCATCTCTTATTCACTTTGTTAATGTTTGCAATTATTAAAAATGAGGAGACAACTGACTGTGTGAGTTTTTTTTTCTTTGTCCCTCTGGCAACAAGGCATGTAACCATTTTCATTTTCTACCCTTGTATTTTGTGCTCTTTTAGGCGAGTGAAAGCTCACACCACACATTGCACCCTGCTTGCCAAGTCGTGGTCAAACTCTCCTCCTACCCTCATACTGAAACAGTGCTGCCATGGCAGTAAATTCCGGCATGAAGTAGAAATTAAGCACACCAAAAAAGAAGAGGAAATCTATTTCAGGAAACTTGAACGGGTATGTGGTGTTAGTGGTGTAGTTGCATTTTACTGTCTCAGAACTCAGCCTACAATATTAATTCAATTGTCTCTTTCACTTCAGTATCACTCTGTAGCAGGTAGATAACGGGCTGCTATTGCCACCCCACCTGCTGGACCAAAAAATGCATGCACAGAACTGTATATAAACAACTGGCCATTTGTTTACAAAATAATAACCTGCAGCCTTTCAGGAATAATGTATCTTTACATTGACTCTGAACAAAACATCTTGTTTTTCACTATACAGCTAGATTGTCTGTCTTTGAACAAGAAGGAGAACAAGAAGAGATTAAAAAAAATATTCTTAGAAAAAAAATATGCAGTGGAGCCATGAAAAAAGACAACGTGTAAAAGTGAAAAATACTTTACGTATGAAGTGTTAAAGTTAGAAAATTTTTTTTACTTATATATGTCTGTTTAATAGTATATTATTGAGAACCAGCCCACATGAGTGGGAGTGGTCTGACCACAAATCTGTCTAGTGCTTTACGGAAGAGAACTGTACTTACCACATTCAAGAATTTGTCTTAACTCCACTGCGCTGCTTGAGCCTTGTGCTCCATACAAAGTTGAGCACTCCAGACCTTCAAAACAAAATCAATGGGACATATTAATATTTTGGTGACTGTTGCCCTGGTGCAACATATTTCTGTTTTCTTCAATAAGTACTTACAGTATAAATTAGCAACATTCTTTCACCTACCACACTACAGAATGTGATTACTTTTTAAGGCTGTAAGACACCTCTTTGTGCACTCAAACTGCTGTTTCTGCAGAAAACGCTGGCCAAGGAAGATCAGAGAGGCCAGTAGTCCCACGTATTCTGTTCAGCTGTGCACTGGCCAACTGCAGAAGGCCAGGACTAGGAAACAGACTCACACTGGCGTCAGAGAAAATATCTGTATATATCACATAATGTTTCCAGTAATTCACCGGAATTATTACAAAAGACATCACTAAAGTGTTTTCACATGAAAGATACTGTTTACAACTTTCCCACATCAGTGAAAATAGAGAAGACACAAGGAAAGAGACCATATGCAGGGATGCAGAGCACTGACAATTTAACACTATCAGTCCTGTCTCCTGAAGTTCCTTATGCAAACTGGTGCTACTTACTGGCCCTTCACATTGATATCAGCAAGCTCTTACTCTTTCAGGAAAGGCTTACGCTCTTTTAAAGTGTCAGAGGAGTATGTTAGAATCTATGTCCCCAAGGACAGCAGCCTGATTCTGATCAGAATACCACTTTTGCTCTTGTTCCCCAGCTTAAGGCCTCTGAATGAGCAGGACTCACTGAGCTGCTCCTTACCTCGCCAGGACTATGAAGGCAACATCAGAGGAGGTGCTAGGAAGACAGATACAGGGTAAAAGAGGTATAACATTGTAAAATAAAGACGAAAGCCTCAAAAGGATGGAGAGACATCAGCAGAGGAAAGCAGGTGAGGAAAAAAAACCATAAAAGAAACACTGTCTGGCTCACTATAGAGCAGCAATAACAAATTGGCTCCTGAAGAATAAAACCAGTTCTTGCAACCTTCTCATATTTTATTCTTTTCTTTTTTCCCCTGCTTTGGGGAAAAAACATTACTTTTTTCCCTCTGTGGCTGTGTATCCAGCTCAATGTCATGCTGGTGTTTCCATAATCAACTTAAAGGTGCTTACTGGTTAGAAAAAACAAACCAATACCAAACCCTGCTCCCTTACCTTTCAAAAATACTTATATTAGTTATTAAATGCCATTTGAGGTAAGCTTTGGTTTTGCTTCTACAGTCCAAATAGCCTCTAATGAGCAGAAACCAGTGCAACAAACCTTAAAGGAGATTATTTCAGATTTTTGGATTAAGCAATGTGATGCATTATCAACTCTAGAAAGAGGACATGCCAGCTCTGGATCTGATTCTGCAGTCTTGGTTCACATCAGCAACAAAAAACTTTGGTAGATCATTCTTCAGCCTACCTTTCTTTTCAATTGTCTCTACTATCTTGACAAGAATCGGTGGAGCAACATCTGGAGGTGCGAACTGCTCTGTAAGGTCTGGAAGTGAAAAAGCTGTAAAAAAAAAAGAAGAAAAATAAGCCAAGCTGTAGGTGAATCCAATTACTTTTATGAAAATCATGACATGTAATGCAACCAGTTAATTTTTAGTTATAGAACAAACATCCCACTTGTCAGGGCTATATAAGAAAACTCCATACTTAATCAAAAAATGGAATAAAAATTATGACAGTTGCATTTTTCATAGCATTTTCTTTTAGGGACTTCAGTCCTAGATTCACTCTCCATATTGTCTAGGAAAAGAAAACATAATAAAAGTTTGCAGTCTATGGCTGTGCAGAAATACAATGCAAGGAAGGAAAGAAAAAATCTTCTGGTCTAAGACATTTACATACACTGTGCACCAAGTGAAGGAGCTAAACACATAATGATCTGGGAGTGCCTGATCCGCTGGGCAAAACAGACTTACAAAGGCCTGAAACAGCAGTAGAAACAAGTATTTCACACTCATACAGAAGCTCAGTAACTTCTGTGCATTTCAATTTTCAAGCATCATAATATTAACAGTATAGTTTACTTGAAGCAAGAATTTTCTTTTCTACATGGACTGGTTAGGAATAAATAGCAGTATAATTGGAAAGGGACACTTTGCAGATTCAAACAAAACTCCACACAACTTTTATACAAAGTCAGTTTTCACGCAATCTAGTTTCTTCATAAAGAGAACATACTCTGTAAAGGAATGTTCTGGCTCAGTGAGGAAAGAGCTATCTCTAAATACACAATTTTTGCCAAAAGTATAATTCAAAAGTTTTAGAGTGGTCCTGTTTTAAGACTTGGAAAAAAGAATGTTTACATAAAGATATTAAACTACTGCCAGAAACATCTGGCATAGTTTGATGGATTATGATTGATAAACAAAGATTAATCACTGAAGTAAAAACTGCCAGTTGCCTAAGCAATTGTGATGTCTGCTCAATTAAACTCACCACGGACAAACAGAGAGCAATTCTTAAACATACATACACATAGGTGCCTGCATGGATATATATATAAATACATAACATGCACATGCACACCCCCTGTTTTCAGAAGACTGAAACAAAATGATGAGGATAACTAAGTAGAAGGAGAATAAAACACAACAGAAAATTATGAACAGGGAGTTTTTAAAGAAAAACTTTGATATAGCCAAAAAAATTAAATATATATCAACTGAGAAAGAGAAAGCAGACAATTTTGGCTGGTAATTCACACTATTTTGGATTACATAACTTCATAAAAATGCAAACCATTTTGCTGCGGTTTAACCCCAGCCAGCAACTAAGTCCCACATAACTGCTCATGCACTCTCCTCTGGTGGGATAGGGGTGAGAGACAGAAGGGTAAAAGCGAGAAAATTCATGGATTGAGATTTAGATAGTTTAATAGGGAAAGCAAAAGCCACACACAAAAGCAAAGCAAATCAAGGAATTCATTCAGTGCTTCCCATGGGCAGGCAGATGTTCAGCCATCTCCAGGAGAGCAGGGCTTCATCACTGGGTAAGGGTGACTTGGGAAGGCAAACGCCATCACTCTGTAAATCTCCCTTCTTCGTCCCTCAGCTTTACTGCTGAGCACAGTGCTCTGTGGTACGGAATGTCCCTATGTCAGTTGTGGTCAGCTGTCCTGCCTGTGTCCCAACCTCTTCTGCACCCCCAGTCTCCTCACTGGTGAGGTGGGGTCTGAAGCAGAAAAGGCCTTTAAACTGTATAAACCCTTCTCAGCAGTAATTAAAACATCCCTGTGCTATCACCACTGTTTCCAGCATGAATCTGAAATGAAGCCCCATGACAGCTACTATGAAGAAAATTACTTTTACCCCAGCCAAAACCAGCACAAATTTAAAAAACAGTAAGAGAGCAAGGAAGGGACAGAAGTTTGGAAGTGTAGAGAAATGAGGAATGAAATGAAAGACAATAGTAGTAATGGAAGTGAAGCATACTTGCAAAAACAAGGAAAATGATAGTACCATAATGATGGAATACTTTCTAATCCATTCATAACTGAGGATATTAGAAAAACATCTGTAAGTCATAACAGTTTAACTTAGGAGGACCAGAAAATAACCATTCAGGAGTTTCAAAGGAGTTGTCTATGCAGATCTCTGGCCTGCTGATGCTTTTTAATGACTTGAGGAAAAAAAGAGCAATTCTCACAGATCCAATGAGTTCTAGTACCCAATCCGCACTCTGAAAGGACAACTAACATGCCTACATGCTAGTTTCATTGTAAGGCCCGGGCAAAGTAAAGAAAAACCTAAAACTAGGCTCATATAATGCAACAAAAGACAGCAGAGAGCACTGTAACTGAGGATTATCTGCATAGCTTTTTGGAGGATAGGTTCTTTCCTTAGTGGCACTTTTGTGAGCTGAAAAATGCAAATGAGAGACATAATAAACTCCAAAATTCTGTCAGATAGTTGACCTAGTATGACACTCCAATTAAAAGCTAAATTCAAAGAAAGCACATTATATAGATGTACTAATGCAGAACAAGCTACTCAGGGAGCAAATGGACTTTTCAACTCTTTCTATCTTCAAATCACTTTCAGATTCCATTTGGAACATCTCTTTTATATCCACTTCATCAAACACAAGATGGGCTCAAATGGAAAATGCTACACTCCAAGCAGCCTCTGCTGAGGCATACTGAAATACAGACCAACTGATTTGTAATATTCAGATCAAATAGTTCTTTTCAACCCCAAACTATGAAACTATCTTATGATGTGGACAAATCTACTGAAAGACTAAACAAAAGATCAGAGTCATGTCAAAGGGTATGCTATGAAAATACTCAGACTGTGAGATACTAATAGACTCAAGAGAATGCGAAGGGCTTAAAATGGGTCCCTTACATGGCGGCAGAGGAAGAACAGGTTTTAACAACAGAGTTTACATATTTTTACCTATGAAAGTAACTTTCTGGTCCCTTAGGTAGCTAGTTATATTAAATTTCTCCCTCTTTCACAACAGCAACAAAATTGCATCATCTCTGAACAAAGATGCTCATCTCTTAATTCCAGCTGCAGGCAGCATGCAGCCATGGTCAGCACTCTAAACCGAAATAGAGGAAAGAGACAAAGAAGGATAAACAGAGACAGAGGATGGAAGTCAAAACTGACAGACATTTGAACCTTATCAAGTGACAGCTTGGCAGTTCAGGGATGGCCCATCCAGGCTACTGAGCAGCACAGGGCTTTCTTCCATTAACCAAATTGTGCCTTGAAATGATGGCAAGACATACAAATACCAATCAACAAGGTGTATTTAGGAAAATAATTCCAATTTCCACTGATGTAGACTTTCTACATGAGGGATGGAGTCCCCAGCATCAGGGGAAGCTGTCAGTTCCGGAAGAAGCCTCTTGCAAGGTGAAGACAAGACAATACAGAAAACAGTTTGTCTCCATGGGACATCAGGATTGGGGTGGTGCTGACTTTACCTAAATTACCTAAGCAGAGAGAGCCTCTTCCTGCAAAATTTTTGATGCTCCATGCTTTTCATCTAAACTTTAAGCAGAATTTTAGTTTATAAACTAGGTTTGTATCATAATCTGTGACTTAATATCTTTGTTGTAGAGTATTCATCAACCAATAATATTCTTACTTAAAGTGAAAGGCTTTTGGAAGCTATGTATTTCCCTTTATATTTACACAAAATCTGTAACATATCTACAAAATGCGTATGCAAAGAAAACATCATATTGCTTAAAATCAAAGGTTTCCAAAACTTCTCTGCTACCCCAAAATATGTGTTTTAGGAGTTCAGAGGATTTCTGATGTCTCTTCCTCTCTTTATCCCATTCTTTTCCAAAACTGGAAACTTATATAGGCAAAGGCATTGCTGAACTTTTAGATGACATGAGACTTCAAATGAATGACAATCTATTCCATAAATACATAGTCTGTAAAATACTCGTGTATTTGACTGAAAACTCAGGATGTTCACCTCTCTTTTAATACTATGCACACTGGCCAGTACAAGCTCTACAGCAAAAAGACAGAGAGACACACAATGGCAGGTACAAAATCTGCAGTTATCAGCGACACAGCAGTTACAGAAGAAACCATCTAAGTCACACAGTTACAATGCTCAGCAACATAGAAGAAAAACATTCACTTCATCAGCATGTCGAAGATAACATGAACAAATTAAAATCACTTAACCTCCCACCTGCTCTAGGATTTCCTACTCATTGTGTCACCTCCAATATAATTAATGTGTAACATCATGATGGCTTTTGCTTCAAATTTCCCAACTTTTGCACAAAATAGAAAATTATGTTCATTTAAAGGTGAAAGGCTTCACAAGACACACATAGTCAGAAAAAAGCCCCAAAAAACTTTACAGTACTCAGAGAACTGAAGCCACTTTATTACATTTATACAGAAGACAGCCCAATTTGGCAACAGTGCACTTCAGTTTCAAAATGCTGAGAGGAAATCTCAGAAGCTAAACTGAAGAAAACCACACCTAATTTATGAAAAAAAAAAGAAAAATAATTTTTATTCTAAGAGCCAGAATACAAGTCATGATTAAAGAAGTCCTGACTCTAGATTAGGTGTTCCCGGAGAAAACCCAGCATGCATATTCAGATTTACAGAGGGAAAGGAAAACTTTTTAGATAGGTCAGTTTTAGTAAAAGACACTGAAGAAACACTCACATGCAACCTGCATTTAGTACCTGATTTCAAAAGAATCTTTTTCTTTGAAGAATGCTGTAGGACAGCAAAGATGTTTGGAGAACCAAATCCACTTTAAAGGATCTGAGCAACTTTGTAGATCCCTTTGCTAAAATCCCATATGAGTTCTTCATTTAAAGCAATATTTTCCCTCAAATTCCTCTGTTTTGTTCCTTTTTTTTTTTTTTGAATTCCAGGGTCTCCAAAATACAATGGTTCTCAAAACGGCCTTCTTTTTAGTTCTAGTAGTGGGTCTCCAGACAGTAAGGAAGCTTCTGATGACACTTGATAAAAGCTGGATTTTCCACTAGCTCTATTTTTACCTTGCCACAGTGAGAACCAATGAGATGAACCACAAATCAAGGGTTCTCTCCAATCTGCAAACTCTTCCTTCCCCCTGTTACAGGCAGGACTGAACATCTCTAAGGCAATGGCAATGTGTGGGAGATGAGAGCATACGTTACATTACAGGGTTGCCAGCACAGCTACAAAGTGCAAGATGAAACCAGCACACAGCTGCACCTTTTGGAAGGGTTCTCAGTAAAAAGATATTGAGTTAGTACCTGGCAATGACAAGTGGAAATTTAAAGCTGCAATTTGGCTTCAGATGCTTCTGAGACATATCTTTCATTACTGCTAGAAGAAGAATGAAATTGAAAAACATATATCATACAATCACTTAGAATGTACAGTACATACCATGAAAGGGAGTTTAATTTCTAAATATTTACAGGAACTATATACTAACTCTAGTTGAATTTCACTTTGAGTTAAGGTTACTCCACAAATGTTCTTGTTTTTCCAGAAATGGCGTTGAAGTTTGTGCACACATTTTGCTTTTGATGACAACAAATTCTACTGTTTGAGAGCTCAGGTCTTAAGATGATCATAATACTTATGGTACACGCAGATATACTCTTTACACATCCAATTGTATGCACTAACATAATGATTTTCTATAGATTTACACACGTTCTTTTTTGAAAGTCATACAATAACTCCACATATTAAAGGTTTTACCAGTACTTAAATCAGCTATATTAAACATAAGCATATTAATTAATGCAGAAAAAGAAATGCAAAGGTAGGGATCATGGTCAAGCAAGTAGTGATAATGCTCCAACAAGATTAGCCAACAAACTGTAAAGAAATGATGGCTGCTCAAGCACCTAAAATACTTCTGCCAGTGGCACCTTCAGTATAATGCATTACCAGCTGTGGACAATGGAGGGTTTCCTACAAAGTTCAATACCCATGCTTGCTATTGAAAATTCTGGAAAACACAGGAGTTTACTTTCCTAATTGAAATACTATTATTTCAGCAGTTATGTACTCTACTAGGTATGGGAAATGGAATTCAAACAAGATTCCACTATTATCACCAATCTTCCTTGAAACAGAATCTGAATTTCAATAAGGATCCATAATGGCTGAATTCAACTGCCTAACAGTATACAATGTTGAATTCCAGTGAAGATGCATTGGAAATGAGAGCAGTTTGGCCGTTCTGCAGGGCCCTTCAAGTGGTGGTATGTATTGAGCAGTCCTATGTACTCCTCCAGGGTGCTGGCTGCTAGTGACCCCCATATCAGAGACAGCAGAGCTTGAGGAGATTGCGCTGGGAACACACCAAAAGCCATCCCTGCGGAAACACAAGTAAAGATCCTGGAAATATGGAAAGCACCTGGAGGTACTGCCACACAGATGATGGCACAACCTGAAGCTTCTCATAGCCTTGTGGTGGCAGCTGAGCCTCAGCCACTGCAGCCCTCTCAGCACCTGCTGTTATCAGCTGGGGAAGAAAAGGCCGCACGAGCCTGACAACACTTCAGAGTGAAAGGAGCCTTACTGACACAAAACTCTTAACTCTTAGTGAGAGGGTATTCTGTGATCCACTGTATGTTTCTCAATAGTCTTAAAAAGTAGCAAATTCCTCCAAAAAGTTTCAGTACAACAGTATGAAAGATTAAAAAAAACCCAAACTCTAAACTCTATGGAGAAATTTTCCATAGAAATCTGTGCTTTGGGTTCAGTGTCAGACCAACACAGAAGATAAGTCTGGTCTTATAATTAAATACCAAAGAGCAACTCACTCTGAGATTTGAAGACCACAACCTTGCCTTGACATTTGCATTTTCAGATAACCTAGTGGTATCTACCAAAAGAACAATGTTCAGAACTGCCCAACTGCCATTAGCAAAAGGTTTTCACTGGGCAAAGACGACAAACAAAAAGGTGAGAGTGAAGCCAAAGTCAATGCCAGTGTGTCTCAGATAATCAAGGACTGAAATAGATAGTAAATTCAGCTGCAACTGTTGGTAGAGAATACCTCTCCTTAGCCCCTACTGAGATGATTTGGTTTGGCTATAGTAAAATGCTACTAGAGGCTGAAAGCACCAATTAAAGCGTCAGGAGGAAGACCAGTTTAGGGCTCAACCACTTTCTCCAGTACTGGTTTCATTTGAGAGATTTCAAAACAACACCATTCACAGAAAAATATGAATGAGATTTAAGCTTCTGTGAATTTGACACATCATTACAAGTGGCTTGATAAGTCCATCAACTTTTACTTGTCTCTTACTTTTGTGAGACATCATCAGTCAGGCAGATTGCAGACTCAGAATATCACAGAAGCCTTGGCAGTAGAGAAGACTAGATTTAGGACAACCAGAGACAGGTGAAAAGTATTGCAGCACTAGAAAAAGAAATGGTCATGCCTACCAACACTATGAGCCTTTGGGCTCAGACGAAGCTCATTTAAATGGAGGCAGAAAAATGTCTGAGATTCAGGATTTATTGTGATATGAATGACGCCAGAGCTATGAAAAGGAATAGGAAAATGATGCCTGCTGGTGACTTTAAATGAGTGGGGTACAACTGGTAAGTTGAATGAAAACACCCCCATTTTATAATCCTTGAATATTATGTACCCAGCACAGTCTGCCTGTTCCACTGGTCAGTAGGTGCTTTGTATAAACCGGAGGACAAAGTGGTAACTGGATTTAGATGTTCTCTGTTAACAGAATACTGAAGATCTTAGCCAGGAAATACAGATCTGTACTGAGAAAACAGTTTATCTCACCTGCTGTCATTCCTCTTTTTACTTTGTCTTCAATGGAGAAACATCTGAGTAAAGCAGAACAGAATAAAGCCTTCGTAGGGCATCTCAATGACAACATTTAACCCCCACGGCTAAACAGTATTCTGACAATACAATTTCAGACTTCAAATATCTTTGTAAAGCATTCATACTTCTGCTGTGATCCTACATGAGTAACACCGAGTGACAACAACTTATCCGCCGGGCTTATTCCAAAAGGATGACAACAGCAGTTCTCATGAGCATGATCTTCTGACTTGTCAGTCCCAGTTCACTGCCCAAAACAAAGCCAACATCTACAGATTCCTCTGTGTAAGGTAGGTACTAACAACATAGCCTATACACTTGAAAAAGGGCATCTCAAACCAACTTTTATAGAAAAATGTACAAAACTTGTCATAATATTGTGGCGCTTAACAGAATAAGGCAGTCATTTTTTCAAAAAGGCAAACACTTGTATATTAAGATTGGGCCATTTATAGTCCAACCCCCTAAATCTAAGAGGGTCAGAATAAAAACTGAATGTTACTTCATTTTATCCTAGTTACACATAGTATGTCAAAAAGACATATTTACCTGCATAAATCAATGCTGTAACTGAGACCAATAAAATACTTTGCCTAAGTACTTCCCAGGGTTATCAGCTCACATGCAAGAAATGCTCTGGTTGATAAAGTATCACGTGCATAGTGATTATGCAGGGAATTTTGGGGGGCCAGGAGAACTAATTCCTCTCTTCATCCCAGTTTATGAAGTTGTGCCAGCTGCACTCTCAGGGCTAAAAAGAACAAGGGGCAACTATGTGAAAAGGGGTGAAACAAGCCCTGGTAAATACAGATTAGTACAAGAAAATAATCCGTGAGGAATAGATGGCAGGACTAGGTAGAAAAATACACTGATTTGATATAGAAAGTCTTACTTCATAAGATACCAATTCTCTGAAAGAAATACAGGATCTTTTTACCCTTCTCTGTCACAAAAATGAATACTTGTCCTAGAGCTGCTGCACTAATCAACTAAGAATTCCTCTAACACAAAGCAGAATGAAAGCAGGGAGAGAAAAAACAAAGAGATTGTGTCTGGCTTGAGGAAAGTTTAGCTGCAGAGATAAGCAGAAAAACAAAACCACAAAGCAACATAGTATAGAGAATCATATTCCTTCGTAACAGTTTAATACTTTTAATACTGTCAGATAATCATGTTTCACACTTATTAATTTATAATATTTCATAAAGCCCTATTTGTATCATCAGTTGAAAGGGAAGTGATAATGTCTGTACTGGGAAGGAATTCTGTACATAATATTCTATCAGATTAAACCTCAGTAACTTTATGAATTATGAGCTGTCAGACACTCTTCTCATCTGCTACAGAACATACTTCTTAGAAATAGAAGCTATAATTAAGACAACAGATGTTCTTTGTTGGCTTCATCTGAAGCACGGATAATTTTTAAAAAGCAGCCTGTAGTTAAGATAGTATTCTGCTTCCCTCTATGGGTGAGCTTTTGCAATACTCCTTTTCCAAACAGAACTGAATTTCAAGTTTGAAATGGCTGCAACTATTTACAACTATTATTAACATCATTAGAAAACATGAGCAGTACTGTTCTGAGGAAAAAAACATAACTAAGTAAAATATTCTGGCATGCAGTACACTGCATTACAATGCCATATATAATGCATAAATGGTTTTGCAAAAGAAACTCCCACCCTGAAAAAGCAAGGGAGAGATGGGAAAACCACCTTCTTATTCAACTCTTCTTTCAAGGATCTGTGAGATAAACAGAAAGAATAAAATAAGAAATAAGGAAGAATGTAGTAAAAGATGTCTTTCTGCTTCTAAGTAGAGGGGGCACTCAAGAAGCTGAGGAGAACAGAGTGTGGGTCAGAATAGGCATCCCTGGAGCTGAAACCCAAGCAGGCTGGCACTGGGACTTTGACACTGCTGGCTTCCAGGAGAGGCGCATCTCACCTCCCTCACGTGGTCTGGAGCATTGGCAAGCTTGAGGCTTCCAATGCTTTTCTCAGGCATGGCAGACTGGCAAGTAATTCTTTCTTACCCTTCACTCTGAGGGATCACCCCAAGCCCTGTCTGACATGCAGAACCACAGCAGTAGTAGAGTTCTCACATTCCCTACAAGCATCACTTTAAATGGAAGGACAGGTTAATGTCTCTAAATAGAACAAGCCAGCATGGACTTCAGAGCATGATTCCAAGGCCAGAGAAAAAAATATTTTAATAAGCCAACACCTGTTTTTCATGTCTTGTTGACATCTGCAGGTTCCCTGCCAGCAGTTTTCATTCAGAGATACCAGCAGATGAGAGGTAAACTGTGATGTACGTACTAAGTTACTGCATCACCACGTGCAAGGAGATGATGACAGAGATGACAGAAAGGAAGGAATGGGACAGGGTCAACGAAGCAGCTGGACCAATAAAGTGCAAAACTGCCTTTTTCATGAAGTGAGTCTTGTTATATTTCCTCCTCCTCCTTCAGGATTGCTGTTCCAGGACTAGAAAAGAGCTGAGATCTGCAAGAATTTGAGTAACTCGACCTGCTCAGTTCTCCTCAAAGACACTAACTGACAATTTCAGCTTCTGGCAGTGGTTTGACATGAAACCATACATGCTATCAAGAAGGGAAATACATAACACTGAAGGTTCAAGCGCAGTGTGGATAGTGCTGGCGTGAAGACAAACAGCACATTCCACTGGCAGCTGCATCTTGTGGCTTACTTATCAAGTTCCCGGTGCTTCAGTGTTATTATTGCCATTAAACATACAGATTTTAGCAGTGGTACATGGAAGTCCTTATTAGACAAAATTTTGATAGTTCTCTAAACAAAACCTCCCTTACTGGTATTATGATTAACTAAGCATTCCCTTAGAACTGTTGCCAGCTGCTTTCCCACAAACTACCACATCTTTCCCAAGGATATTTATGCCATGATTCCTATCAAATTTTGCACTCTAGACTTTTTTTTAATAAAGCAACAGTGAAACTTCAGTAAAAATATAATTTATTCTAAAGTGACTAGATGTAAGTTAATACATTTACATGGTACTTTTGCTACAGTCACTCTATAAGGAATCAGCAGCAAAGCTCCCTCTGATGCCTGCTATACTACACAGACACATTAACAAAACTACATTGTAAGAGCATCAAGACCCCCACCAAGGTCAAGCACTCAAAACTTAGGATCACAAAGAACTAAGGGTGCATGTGCAATTTCAGTTCATGCTTTCGTCTCTTTTCATAGAATGACATAGAATTTTTCCCAAGAAATTACACTGCCCGTTTCAGTGCACAAAGACCAGAGCTCTCAAAGGATAAAACTCAGCTGAAGAACTGAGTAATTTAGTACCTGGAATATTATCTAGATTGTACAAGGACACATGGTCATGAAGTAGGCTTATATTCTCCTCCTTATTTCCCTCTTCAAACCTGAGCTTTCTATCATCTCATCTCAACACATGTAAAAGTATTTTGGTCCACAATTTGTTCTTGAGCTCTTCCTAGCAAGTGGGAGAGGAAATACCTATTTGTTTTTTCCTGGAAATGTTTGACACATAGGAGAGAGGGAGTTGCCTGTCTTTCAAGGGAAAGAATGCTGAGGTCCATCTCAGGACGCACTTGAAAATTTTGGTTCTGGGCAGCCAGTGGAAAGTCATTGTGAGATTATTTCAATGACCTCTATCAGATAAAACTTCACAGATAGAGCAAGTTCACGTGCTGGCAGCATTTTTATTTAAAAAGTAGTAACATGTATTTTCTTCTGAGTAGTCCAGTGCTACCCTACAAAGATTACTAACCTCAATTCCCTCTCCACCACTGATGGTGAGAAATGGTGCTCCAGCAGCATCTGCTCTTTGTAAGCAAGACAGGACTGTGGATGAACCTTCACTATGAGATACCAGGGTCGCTGGAATACTGTTGAGAATGACCTGTCCCATCTCTAAAGGATCCTTGTTTCTCATTGCTGTTTCCTTTTTTTTTTTTTTTGGTAACATAAAGTTTCTTACGCAAGGCCATCACTGCTTTGTGATAGTATCTCTGCTTGAGAAGCCCATTTAAAGCATTCTCTTTTTATTCAATAATCATAATACATAAAAAAGCAGGGCAGTATGTTGTTTTGCTCTGAAAGAATAATTTATTTTGCTACCTTTTTGCTGCAGAGAAACTAATGGGGGAAGAATGCCAACAAATCCCTGTCAAAGTATCCACAGGCTTTTCTAGAAGAAAAGAATAGGCTCTTCACAACTGCAAGAAAAAGATAATGTGTATTACTATGCTTGAGAAGTCAAGTTGTTTAGATCTGGAAGATTTACATAAAAGAACTGGCAGAAGCTGCTGACAGATAAAAGTCAACACTGCTCCTTCATCTTTTGGGAATTATGGGAAACATTTGTAAGTACACAGAAATTTAAAAATAATGAGTGTATAGCAGTCACCCAGAAAAAAAATACAAACAATGGCAACAGCTCTCCAGCACCACGACTTTTATTCAAAAAACTAATGCATTTCAAATCAAATCAAACATCTCTCCTCTTCTAAAAAAAAAAAAAAAAAAGAAAAAAGCAAAAGCTTAGAGCTGTAGCTGTAGCAACAGAATGCAGCAATGCTGAAAGGCATACATAAGAAAGTAAAACTGGGTTAATCCTTACAGCCATTAAACCATGGGGTGATCTGACATAGATACAGAAACAACATTATTAGGAAAATCCTGGACTGAATCTACTGAGAGTTAATCCCACCATCCTCTTTACCTCCAGATGAAGAAGAAAACACTAAGTCTGTATGCAGTAAGATTTTTTGACCCATATCATATTCCTGTCGAGATTTCTCTGCATAGCAATATCAGTGTTATTTTCTTATTCCATATTTTCTTATTTTTATATTTCACACTACCAAGATGCTAAATAAAAAGGATGTCAGGCAATGTGGAGGCGGCTTATGACAATGCAATATCAAGTACACATACTTATTGCATGAACTCAAAGATCTCCTGCGTAAATCATTGTTTGTTCACTTGCCACTGCTGAAGTAGCTTTAGTTCAGACCTTAGCATTTAAGGTGACGAACGAATGTCATGAACCTTTACAAAGCCGTCAGGGTCCCAACTAGTTAACTAACTCTAACTGGCAAAAGACCTTCATTTGTGTACTGACCAGCACACTGTGTTATGAAATTCATATACTGCAAAACCTGTTTATAAGAAGTGTATAAGAAAATTGAAAATAACAACAAAGATGGTGCTCATGAAAAACTGGCTATGTTTTTACATCACCATCTGCAAGCCAAAGATTAACTGAAGTCAGGGTAAGAAGGTATGGAACAGGATTTCAGTTTGCAGTGGGAGCATTCATTTGCAAAGAGACCAAAAGCAAGAGACAAAGCCTCTCTAAGAAAATCCAAACACTTCAAATCTTAAGAAATCCTTTTGCAACCTTACAAAAGAATTAGAGTGCCTTGTGGTCTAAAACAAAGAAAAAAGGTCTCTCTCTTGAAAACCAAAGGTGTGTTGTAAAGGAGTGAGACTGAGCAGAATAGGATGAAATAACCAAAAGAAATGTTTTGTGACTGATCTTGGAAGGTGTAAGCTGCAGAAGGGCAAAACTAGAAACAACGTAAATCTGGTTAAGAACTGACAACATGTTCCCTATGATCTTTAGCTCAGGTGGATCAAATAAAAGCAGGTCTTTCATGGAATAAATGAGGGAGGCAGAAGCTCTTTTTAGGTCCTCTACAAAGACCCAAGACATGAGCAAGAAGCACTCTGATCTGCTGCTTCCATTCCTTACTTCTAACCAGCAGCTGCCCTACACTGACCTACTCCAGCACAGTGGAATGTGCTGTAGACAATCTCCATCTTCCTTGTAGAAAATTCATGGGTGGTAGGATCAATGCCATCTCTGAACTTAGAGGACTACTAAGTGCAAACATGACAATGACAAGAAATACTAATGTTTTGAACATTCAAGTGCTGCTGGTGTACAGATCTTCTAGAGGTCACACACCCAAAAAACCCAAACCAGTTTTTCCACCATCCTGCTCCTGCCAAGAAAGTTAGCTGATTTTCTAACCCATCCATATCTGAAAATGTAGTGGCACTATCTCTGTATACATCTATCTCAATTTCCACATAGGTACGTAGCTTAAAGTAACAATCACTCAGTTGACTTGGAATGTTGCTTATAGGATGCAATAAAGGAGTAAAAATACGTTCCTAACTTGCACAAGATGCGATCAAACATGTGAAAAGGCCTTCTAGCTATGACTCCTAAGAAATGGGTGGAGGATTGAGTAGCTGAAAGGCTCCTGGCTGGCTGGAGTAAGCCTTCTTCCACACTGGCCAGCAAGGACTGCGAACTGGCTATTCTGTCAAAATGCCAAGTATATCATGGTTGCTTCCCTGCTATCCTACTGAGTGCAGGGTGATGGGGGTGTTGAGAGTGAGAAAGAGGAGAAAGAAAAGAAGTCTTACATTTATGTTTTTTTGTTATTGCGCTCCAGAGGAATCCCTTGGTCATCTTGCCAGAAGAAAGAACCAGTTAACCTTTATTTGGCCCTAGCAGAAGGGAACACCTTCTCCTCATTTCATTTTACTTTTCAAATGTATTTATTTATTTATTCATTCAAATGTCGGCCATGCCAAAAGGAAAAAGGGTATCTCACTTGACTCCCAGCTGGAAAATCATTCCAAAAAAACCAGTTCCCTGTTGAGAACAGGAGGAAGAGGAATACATTAATTTTAAACTGACCTGATTTTTCTAACAGGCATATGACTCCTTGTTTTTAAGCATAGTTCACATGAACTGCCTGCATGAATCTGGAAAAACTCATATCCTAATTAGTTCAGAGGTGGCAACTTCAAAGAACTTTACTGAGGATTTTACAAGATAAAGCTCCTCAAAAATGGCAGATGCAGCAGACAGCTGGTATAACTCGCCTAAGCTCTGCCATGCTACCACAAGGTACCTATTTATTGCAGGACCTGCTACCTCCCAAAGGGTTCCAGTCTTTCATGGTGAATGTGCCACTAGTAGCCTCTAAAACAGTTTAGACATATCAGTATGAGCAATCATCTAAACTGTGGCCTTATTTTAAGGGAAATTCCCTTTTATTTTTGTTTTTTGGTGGTTTGGGTTTTTTTAGATAGCATATTTCTTGATCTCTCAGGGGAGCCAGCCCTTCTGCTTCTCTTTTTCTTGTTTCACTACATAGTCTGCTTTTCACCTGTCAGCTTCCCACATTTCAAACCTTGCTCTCAAATTGCTAAGTCTTAGGAGACAGAGGAAGGTGGCTGGTTATTCTCTAATTGCATTCAGCTAGGAGTGAACAGTGCAAAGGACTAAGTCAATATGCTAACCTGTGTTGCCTGAGGTTGAGAAGGAAGACACGAAGAAAGTGCAAGGCGTAGACTTCTCTAGATACACATACTCAAATTGTTTGGCTGCTGCTTCCAAAAGCTTGCTGGACAGTTTTGTTCTAAACTTGTTTGTAAAAAGACTGGGCTGGGGTTTTGTTTTATTATTTTTTTCCCCAGGATAGCTACAAATTATATATCACAAAATTAAATGCAGAAATTTAACATATACTGGGAGTCAATAGTGTAGTCCTGCGCCATGCTAATAAAGACAAGAAGAAAGTTTCAGAGCCTATTATAGTGTCCACTTATGTCACAGTCTGACAGTGTTCTGTAAAAATCCAAAACACACTGCTTTTTTTTTTTTTTTTAATTTGAGTCAGAAAATAAGCACGGTTTAAAGATTTCTGACAAGCTGCAAACAGGTAACCAAATAATACTTAGCATGATAGAAAACACAGTATTTTCCAGAATATTAACTTTATATTGAAATAAGAGAATTTCATGCTTTTACTTCTGCATGGCTATCAACTTGAGCCCAACAAAAAAATTGGAACCATATTCAAGCCTATTTTTTCCTGCTGGCTTTATAGCTTCCCCATGCTTTCTGCACATTACACATTCCCTCTCTGTTGCTCTCAGCATTTGGACTCTCTCCTTCAGGCATTCTGTAATCCTGCCAGCCAAAGAGCTTTGCTTTTAGTAAGTAGATCTGCCAACTTAAACACCAGTCTCCTAAGGCAATCAAATAATGAAACACACATGTATGTACTTGCACATAATCTGTCAAATACCTCTCTAGCCCACTACAAATGATTTTTGCAATTCGGGGTTTTCATAGGAACATAGTTTTCAAAGATCAAATGCCATGGTTCTCCAGAGTTCTGTGCCTTGTTTGTACATTCAAACCCAATGACCCAGCAATTTCCATATTAGCATCTAAAGATATGAAAAATGCAAAACTTAAAAATACAAAGGTTGTGCAGAAAACCTCATCTGGAGTAAGTATATCCTTCAATTTCTCCAATTTGGCAGAGAGGTCTAGTGCAAGACAGCACAGATTCCTCCATGGCAGAACACTCTTTCCACATTTCTAGTGTGTCTGGAAAGTTAATGAATAACCATTCCAGGTGTCAAGAGTATTTTTCATACCTCCTCCATTACTCATCTATCATCCACACTGATGTCTTGACTTCCACTTTCTAAACTAGTGTTTCCTGAAAGAGGAATCTAATGTATGATTCTAGCAACAGAGTAATCCAGGAAAAACTTTGAACTTTGTCATAGTAGGATGAAATTGCACAGCCACCCCTCTTGATTAAGTAAGGTTGCAGTTTACTACATGGCAAAACAAAGATGGGAGCAAAAGCATCTTTCAAGGAAGCAAGTTATTGATTAGTATTAGAAAAACTAAAATCAAGTTTCACAAATGGTAATTTACTATGTAATGTCATCATTTGCAAAAATTCCTGTATTGTGAATCACAACTATGATACAGCAAAAACCCCCTAAAAACTAACAGAGATGCACCATAAAAACCCAAAGCAAGAGGTGCTTAAAACACATGGCTCACTGAAACATTCTATTGGGAGACATGCTTTACATGGACAACAAAGTACTGAGAACTTGAAACTCTGGATTTGCAGAATCATGAAACAGCTAAGCTAACACTAAATTATGTTACCATATTTGTTGAATCTGTGCGTTCACATTCTAGTAATTCTTTTGATTTTGATGCTTATATTCCAGCTGGTGCAGGAAGATTTGTTCTGCAGGGACTTGTTCTGGACATCCAGTCACAGTAACTGAAGCCAGCCATGGTGTGAGCAAATGGTACTCACTCCTCGGGACAAAAAGACTTACAGAGTCAAACCCAATGCATTTCTGATTCCTGGTTTTAGTTATCTCAATGAAATGTAACTGCTAGAGTTCTTATATGTTAAGAGTTGTTAAGAGTTACTCCCCAGATTCAGCTTTTTGAAGTGAAATCCACATGACTCTCCTATGACAAAGAGATTAACCTTAAACTGTCTTAAAGCAGTAGGTTTGTTTGTTTGTTTTTTAATTCTCTGTTTTGTTTACCTCATTCCTTACAGGAATCATGATAGCACCTTTGCTTGCAATAGTGTCCAAAGGTGACTTAGTATTTGTCATTATGAAGTTCTATGAAACATTTAGTTCTATGAAACTCATATCATTGGAAAGAGCAGAAGTATCAAAGAAAAAACCTGTTTCCATAGAGAAGGCTGAAGGCTGTGATGAACAGGGGGCTTAAGGCCACAAACTGATCAACATGAATGATACAATTTTATTTCAGTGAAAACCTCAAAAAAACCAAAGCAAGAATAAGTGGGGAAAAGGGTCAGACAACTATATCACTAAAAAATTCTATCAGATGGCATACACTAAAAGAAGGTGTACTTATATGTATAAACACAAGTTTTAGATGCAGTTTTGTACAGGAGACTTAAAAGTGTTCACTTAACAGTGAACACTTAACAGTGTTCTCCTACTGTAGTGTGCAGTTCATTGTCTATATGCACACGCATCAAGGTGATAAAACTCTGTATTTATTCTAAATATAATAATTTGTTACAATAACAGAATATACAAATAAAACGGTCACCATACCACTTCCTCAATTATAAAAAACCCTCATTACTGTCACATTAGTTACCCAAACAGGCAGCCCTAAGAAAAAATCAGCCCTGCCAAAGTATCTACCAGCCTAGAGCAAATTTTTAACATGTATCAGTGAAGAGTTCTGAACATACTGGAAGAAAATAATTTGGTGAAAATAAACTCTATACTTTCATCACCAAATACAATTAGATATATGTAGTTTCCCAAATGAAAACATTTTACTGCTAATTTCACATTTCTTACCATGTAATGGACATTAAAGGGATAAAAAGTTAAGTAATCTACACTAAATATGTACTAAAGGAAGCACTTTGGACTGATTAATAACAGGCTTTAAATTCATCTAGAAGTTATGAGCTTGAAACAGGAATTACAGGGTGAAATTACATGCCCTGCATTAGCCCAGTACCTCAGAAGAGATGCTCACAACAGAGTTTCCCTTACGTGTATTCAAAATTCATGAAAGGACAGTCAGGCCTTGTTCTTTACATCAGTGTTTATGGTGTAGTATTTCATGCACATTCATATCATATGCTATCTGGTATACTGGAATCTCTTCCAAAAAGAGCTGAGATTTGTGCTCCAAATGCTAAAGATATTGGGAATTTTGACTGACAAAACTAGGAGTAAGAACTGTGGGATTTTTCCCAATGCTGCTAAACCTTGACTATAGGTCTGATTCTGCTCCTTCTGAAGTCAAGCTGGGTTTTGCCACCAATTTAAGGGAAAGTAGAATAGTAACCTGCAGCTTCCTGTATGAACAAGTCCTTCAAGTAAACCACCCCCAACCCTGTATAATATTTTCAAGAACATTGGTACTTTAAAATAATTTAACTTTTAGTTTGCATCCAAACGGATTTCAAATAAAGCATTTTAATACTGTATTTAGAAGAGAGCAGGGTACATTAACAAGCACAGGCATGTTCCATCCAAATTAACAGACAATTTACCACCGTATTTGATTGACTGGCTATTTAGTTCAAACAGACANCCCCCCAACAAAACAACCAATCTCGTCTAATTGGCATGTTCTTACTGTGTCATAATAAAACTCCACATATTTGTCTTAGAGGAAACATCTGGAGAGAAAGCATAACAGTTGGTAACTGTCTTCCCCTTTTTTGCTAAACTGTACATGCAACTCCAAGTCCTGTACCCTAAATCACTCTGGGAGGCACCAGCAGCCCACTAGCTTTTTCAGTGAAAGTTTTAGTATCAAAAATAGAAGACACTTTCAACTTGCTAAGAAGCAAGACTTTATGCCAGTTGCTCTGTAATAAATATTGTTCAACTAGTGATTTAATATTATCCCCAAAAACTATCCTGATAATAATGGGATTGTGAAAATCTCTCATTTCATGTAGGGGGCTGCAGCTTACACAGACGATCAGAAAGTTTTTAGAGATGTCAGCACTAAGTTTTATCCAAGAGGAAGTCAGAAAAACACGGAAGTCATGGGGAATGCATGCTAATATTTCAACCAACAGTAATGAATTATAAATACAGCAAAGAGAATTCAAACATTCATCACTCTGTGCTCTAAGAACCCCTCACTCAATGAACAGAAGTCCTTTATTTTCTGTTATTTCAGAAGAGATTTTTGCTACTTGCTGTTTAGAATGTGTTCCTTAAAATTCTATCTATTGGCCAGGCCAGGTTACAAGGATGACTAGAAAAATTTTTATGCTCAGAACTGGCTTGCCCTGGAGCAAAAGGCCTCCCTAAATCTTTTTCTTCTTAAGAAAATTGCTTATCTAGGCTACTGACTAGCTACCCTATTCTGGCTTCAGAACAATTGAGTAGATTTGGACTGGCCAGAATATATTCTAAATTGTACTTAAACACCTGTACAGATTTTACTCCAAAGTACCTAAAACAAGCCATCACAGAAGACCCATGTGTCAGCAGAGACTGGAAGGCCAAGGGAACAGATCACACCTCACTACTCCCCATGGTGTCCTGGCACCTCACAGCTCTTTGCAGACCCCACCAGGGCAGATGCCTCTCAAGCATGTGCCGGTCAACTAGGAGCAAAGCGGGAAATGATGGGGGATTTTGCCATGGTCTCTGTTGCTCCTCACCTGTGCCAAGCAGCTGTGTCTTGGCAAGCAGACAATTCAAGGGTAAGGCCATAAACACAACAGACATTTTTCTGTCTCCATCCAAGCACAGCACATGAAAAGTTGCAAGGAAATTTATGTGAAAAAATAGCACTAGAGGACTGGAATGTGTGATCACAGGGTTGAACACCATGTGCAAATAGGAAAAAGACTGAAATTTTGACCCTTAACTGCTTATTTCTGGAATGTTCCTGGATAGAAAGATAATGAAACCAGACACAGCTGTGCAGCCTTATCTACCACGATGCATAATTAGCGGTTTCTTTCATTAATTCCCTAATTCAAGTGCATTCATCTACCTCCAGCAAAACAGAGCTGAGGAAGAGGACTTGGAAATAAAAAGGCAACTTCACAAAATAACAGCCTTCTCTTTGAGAGAGACCGCTGGAGAAGCTGTAACATGCTTCGATATGTGGATTTGCAGTGTACCATTCAAAAGTTTCTCTGCCAAGGCTAGTCCCCCATGCCTATCTGCTATCTACCAATGTTATCTAAGCAGGATGAAGATCTTGGAAGAAACAGGTGATAGCACTTAAGTTTTCTCTCCTAACCCCAACAAACAAACGTCACTGTTATATCTGTAAACAAGACATACAAACCTGGTGCAGGTATGCCTCCTGCAAGGTTGTTGTGGTAGCTCTATCCCAGCAAAAACCAGCACAGAAGTGCATTCCCTCTCAGACTACAGATCTCAGGTTGAGCTACACTTCCTTCCTTCCCAGGTGGTGAGCAGGAGGCTACGGAACCAGAGTGTTCAAACACGCTGCATCCAACAAATGCAACCCCACAGGGGAGAAAGCGCAAGGTACTGACAACTTGAACTATACCAATCTAATGTGCTTGAGTGGAATAGTTTGGCTTTTGGCCACTACCTTTACATCTTTAAGTGTGCATGTGTTTTACAAGGAAGTATCAAAATGCTCAAGGAAAGCAGAGTTAACTTTGATTTTCCAAAACATAGACACTAAAAAAGAAACAAACAACAACAACAACAACAATTACTACTGAAAAGATACAATAGCTGCTCAAGATGTTCTGGAACCTGAATGGACCCAAAGTAACTGCCATTCCTGCAACAGGTCTCCATTCTGCAGGACCGTCTTCCCGTCCCAGATGCCACCAAGTGATCGGCCAGCACAGGTGGAAACTGGCATGTTCAGACCTACAAAAGGCAGATCTCACTTCTGCCCTCAACATCCACAATATCCAGTGAAGAAATTTTCTCAGATACTGACCTCTGGGAAATGTTCTATCTAACATAGCAAATGACGAGCATACACAAACAGACCTAGTGGATTGTATGAGAAAATTGTCTCACAGCTAACTGAACTATTAAAGACCTTTTTCATCATTCATGTCATAGTTTACATAGGAGTTCTGAAGCACAAGATAGTCTCAAAAGATATTTTTAAAGTGTAGAAACCATATGCAATTACATCTTACCCTGGCTCAGGGCAGTAGTGTGTTTTTGAAACTCTGCCTTGAGGATTTATTACCTGAAAAGCCGTCAGCTTAAATATAATTTTTTAATGCTGTCTTTCATGCAAACTTTTTCATAAAGTGGGTCAACGTGTGAAAATAAAGAACAACATTTGTGTTGTTCACAAGCTATTCTTGTGGACTGCTGCATAAATAAAAGCATTTATAAAAGACTGAACAAAAAGCAGTCAAGTCAGTACAAAAGGTTACACTTGCTAACACTTTACAAAAAGATTTCAGGCAATGTCCAAGGATGCAGGCATTTCTACAACACAGTGGAGAAAAACAAAACAAAAAAACCCCAAAACTCCTCAAAAAATCTACACAACTGCCTTCTATTAATGAAAACATCCCAAAATAGAATTGCATTTTAGACATTTACTTTGCTGAAAGCATGAACTAGCAACTATTAACCAGAGTTACTTTTTTTTTTTAAGCCAAAAATTCTAAGTTCTCCAAAGTACTTAGATTCTCACCAAAGTATTCGCAGGACTTAATATCCTTCTCCAGTTAAAATAAGCATGTCTTTAATATCGTGTAATTTCCTTTGTCATTCTTAGCTATGAAAATAAAGAAGTTCTTTGTATTCTAGCCTTCAGATTGATTTCATGGATGTTCATCATGGAGAGCAGCTTTGGAGTAAGACGCAGATGTGAAACAGTGCACAGCCAGCTGCAGTTACAGACCTGTGTTCTTTCACACAAGAAAATCTGGATGCATATATGGCATCACACAACTATTTAAATGGGCATGGTTATTTGCTCAGGGTGCTGAATGATCCATTCTTGGCAAACACTTAGTACCATGTATAGCTGAAACTCACAAACTGATGTTATCCTATGCAAGTCTAAGTAAGAACTATTTGCTAACCAGTGAAGGTTTTTTTCAGATGTTCCTGGATCACAGCTACAGGACCAGACCAAGATGATTCCAATGAGAGGTGCAGGCTAATTCACCTTTGCCATGCTTTACATCTGCCCCAGGAGCTTTCATGTCAGCACAATGTATTAGCAGACTAAATCAGTATAACAGAAGGCTAAAGAAAGGTAAGCAAAGTCACTCAACATAGTGCCACTGTTGTAATCATAGAAAGGCATTTTAAAATCAGTATGATGCAAAACAGAAAAATATTCGTTACAACATCAAAATAGGAGTGTCTTATTCTTTCAGCTTCTTAATGCAAATTGTGTAAAAGAAGGCACTATTTGTATTAGATTAATTATATGGATACAGTTAGGGGAAAAAGATTAATTTCAGCCACACAAGCCTTTTCGGTCTAAGGTCACCTCTGAGAATTAAAAGGGGGTTCTGTGTGCCCCAAGTGATATATTTTTCACAGGAATATCTATTGTTCAATTAAAGTATTATTTTAAAAAGCTCTCTCTCTCTCACTTTAATTATTATCCCGTGAGGATTAAAACACAACATGGAAGATCCTGGATTTAAAGGTACTTCCTCCCTCTTGCTTCCTTCCTCCTGTACCAGCAGGTGGGGCCAGGCACCAACCATGAACTTGCCCAGGCCCTCCTCTTTCCACGTGCAGTTTGTACAGTTTGTACTTGCAAAGCCTATCCCTGTGCTTCCTGTGGTGCTTACAAAGGCTTTTTTAGTTACTATCAACCCTGATATTATCACTGAGAAAAAAATGCTCTGCCTCGCTTCAGTGCAGCTTGCAAAAATATTTGCAATCATCAGTGATAAAGCAGGTGGCAAGAACTCTGTTTTCAGATGCATGCATTTATCTGGCAGCTAGAAATTTGCCTAGAAATGTGATCACAAGTAGCCAGCAAAGCTTTATGGCAGCAACTTGCCCCATTTCTCAGTGCAAGTCAAAATCAACTGACATGAAAACTCATGACTGCAAGGCAGTTCTGACAACTGCAGCAGGGCAAAGGCTTATATTCAAACTGGTTCTAAAAAGAAAGAATTCAAGGGCTCTGGCATGAATGGTAAATATATTTACTATTTTTTATTTGTCACGAGATAGTGACTCATCACTTCATCCCATAATTTCCTTTTTCCATTTGCCTAAATCAGGCAAGATGACTGTCTTCTTCCCAATGGAGGCTTCAAGTTCACTGCATTTCACTCACTCTTATGTCCCTCAATAAACAAATGTAAATAATTTTCACAAATAGATTAACCCACTGGATTTATAGCAAAATTGGAGAAACAAATCCTACAACACATTCAGTTAAACCATGCACAAACGGTTTTATGCCCTCTGTCAGTTTGGATCTCTGTCTGATGTTACATAACCTGGTTGGTGAAAGGAAAGAGTTTCCAAACGTTCTGTGTCATTATCTTTGTGCAACCTGGTGATCTGTATCTGTTCTAGGAGAAGAGTGAACAAAAGTTTGGGTTTTTCTTTAAAAAACCAAAAAAAAAATCTCTTTATAGTTTCACCACAAGAAGGAAGCGCTTCAGATTATTTTTAGGCTCAGAATCAGCTGAAACAGTACAAAGTGTCAACATAAACAACCCTTTTAAGTTACACAGGAAGTTGAAGGAAGCGCCAAAACATCAAAACTGACAGATTATTCATATAAAGTTCTGGTCTGCCCTTCTGCAATCTGATCTTCATTTCAAAGTGAGAATTTAGCATTCCAAGTTAAATCTGAAAGTATTTCAGTCCATCAATCAAAGCTTTATGCTCCAAAGTCTGCTTAAGATCAGCCTTCACAAACCAGGTAGAGAAATGATACTGTATGAGTCAACTCTAAATGTATGCAGCTGTATCAGATGAGCTGAATCAATGTTTGCAAAACATATCTGGACTTCGTACAGCTTATGCACTTTTCATTTGCAAAGAATTGAGGAAAACTGGGATAAGTGAGAGGAACCAGCCTGATGTAGCTTCAGTTAAAAAAAATCATTTCAAGGGAAAAATCCCCCGTCATGTAAAATCTTTACTGCTTCACATAAATTTCACATGTCTAATGGGGGGAATAAGATAACCCTGTGCTGTGTCTCCACTGTTGCAAGTACCTCAATCCTCCCAGCAGCAGCCAGGCACCCTTGCGTGGTGGGGAAAAAAAATCTGGCAGGTTGGGTCACTTGGAATCTCACAACAGCGAGAGGAATTAAATCTGCCTTGCCGTAGTTCTGACATGCATCAGGTCCAAGACTGGAAGGTGCTAGAGTCTTCTCAGGGCTTTTGTTTCTCCTTTATTTTCATATGCTTTCAGATGCAATTAAAAAAAAAATCCCCACAAAATCAGACTAAATCTAGTTTTTTATTGACAAAGATAAGGGGAAGACAGGCAAAATGTAACAGTCCTGAAATTTCAGCCAAGGAACACCAATTCTTGTCTTAACCAATGGCTCTAGAAACTTAAATAAGTCATGAATAAAATAAAAATACAGGGAAAGATTTGACTTAAAGTGTTTTAATGGAATTTGAGACCACTAGCAAGAGGTTTTTTGCTTTCAGATTGGCTTTTAGTATTTAGGAAGCTCCCTGTTTAAAAGTAAGACTGACTGCATAAGACATGGGCCTGATGAGCAGCTCTGCCCATGTCACCAGCCTCACTGACTGTGAAGTCTGTTCAGATGCTTACAATTATTTGTGTATGAGTAACACGCCATCGTGAATAGTGGCAGCATTGTGCTTAAATATTGCAAATTAGATCTAATATGAAACAAATCTGGACACTGATGAGAAAGTGATCAAGCTTAATAAAGCCAGGGAAAAAAAACATTCAGAGTGAATAATTAAGTATTAAAGAGCATTGAAAATATTAAAAAGTGTTTCCTTCAAAAAATAAACCTAGGTATATGTCAAAATTAAAGGAACTCCTTTGATTATGCATATATATTCTTTGAAATCTCAAGTTTCTGATACTCTTATTCAAAATATACACAAGAGGGGTACATATAGAATTGATTCTTTACAGAATTAAAAAAGTATACAGATTACAAATAACTGAGGAACGTTTAAGAAGCCTTAAGTTAGAGTTCCCCATTAATTTGTCATTTTAATCCACAGTACTTTAAATTCATCAAGTAGTGAAAATCTAAACTTAACTGCATTTGGTCAGGCAAGTTTCACACTACACATTGATTTATTTTAAATACACTCTAAGGCCGTAGAAAGAAGTATCATCCTGGGAAGAATCTTTTGGCCTACTGCCCATTACATTGGCTGCTGGACAATATTAACTGTGCTATTCCCTGCCCCAAATAACATACACAAAAATAGTGAAGCCACCTGGAAGTCAAACATACTTTGCTACATTGTTCTTTATCTGAACTGCATTCCTGCTCTCCCCTATGGTTTTATCACAATTTTTGTAGCATTCTGCTAACTTAAAAATTTCACCTTTTGATTTTTATAATACTCTTTAAGTACAACATTTCCAAATTTGTTTCTAAGATTCAAAGCACTCTCTGCCTTAGATCCTTCCAGATCGGTAAAGAGACTACTTATAACTACTTTTCCTAATTTCTTTTAGGAAGGCATACTTTATTTTAACAGTAATTAAGCCTGAAGTTCAAATTTCTATTCAGGAGAGTCTAATCCCTGATTTTAGGGCATTATGGAGGTGTCTAGCCTCTTATATGAAGCTTAAAATCTTTAATTCAAAAGCAGCTATGGGAACTCTTTTTTTTTTATCAGAAGAAAACAAGGTTGGATTGCAAGCTGATTCTTAAGCATTTTGGGGCACAGCAGGATTATGTGTGGAGAATTTGAGATGAAGATTCCCAGTTAAATCAGAACATTTTCTTGTTTCCAATTCCCACAGTCCCATGGCATTAAAAATAAACACATTGCATGTAAATACTACTTTGTCTAAAGGCAATAAACCTTACATAGGAGGTTACATGTAAGAAGAGCCCCCCAAATCTAAAGCAGACTTTCCCGAAGTAACTCCCAGCAGCCGAAACTCCCATAAATGTCTGCTACAAACACAGTCCTGGGGCAGGCTTGGAAACAGCAAGATTAACACCAGGACTTCCCAGTGCAGTGCTGTGGCCGGCTCACAGCATGGAGCTGTGAACAGAAGCATCAAGAAAGCACGAGCACAGAAACCAAGGAAGTTACAAAGTGCTACTTTTTAAACCAATCAACATCAAAGCCTGGGATGCTGGAAGCGCCACCACAGCATGCACACGTAAATAACGAGATTTTCTTTCCATTCTCTGCTGCTCAAAATGACCTGTCAGCATTGCTGCATCTATCCAAAAAGCCATGTTTATTCTCCAGTTACATGGGATGGTGACAACTATCTCCACAGGTAGGTTAAGGAAAGAATCAGTGTTACCTGAGCAGCACACATTAATATCCAATACAAGGAATGATCGAAGATAGAATAGTTTTTCTTTTCAAAGGAAATACACCATTTTCAGAACTACTCTAATGAAAGAGAGAACATAAGACTCTAATGACTAGCAGTTAGGAGTTCAAAGACTTCAGAGACAGGGACAGTATAACTTCAAATGCCACTACAACCTCATCTGCCCTCTCCTTCATCCTAACGATGATTTACACCTAGGCACTGCAGACTTGCAAGCAACGCTTGCTACAGCGCTTCAGAACATTGCTATATAAACCAGTACAGATCCACTCTTTATTCCCCACCAACCTAGAAATGCTTCTGCCAAGTCAACCTGGTCGCCGCATATATTTTTCTATATTTCTGCTCTTATCTTCACTGGTTATCAGCGCAGCTGAATATAAACTTATAATATGCACAGAAGGATGGAAGTTAATAAACTGATAACACAAATTTTCAAGTGATGCTGCAAACATTTCTGTGTAGGCAGTGTGATGATACTATTCATTATTATGGTGTCACTGTGAAAATCATGATCACATACTACAACTCTTACTTCCTACAGCTAGAAACCCAGAGAATTTATGAAGTATTAGAAGCTGAAGAAATATAAGCCACTCTAGACTTCTCCAATAGGCTGAAAAGTCTATTATAAAATGTACTTTGCTTATTGATCTGTAAAACCCAACTATCTGAATGTCAGCAGGTAAAGGAGAGAAAACCACTTCGAAGAAGGGTTTTTTTGTTTTAGTTTTTCACCCCAAAGCTTTTCCAATTTTAAAACAGAAGACTTGTTTCTTCTCTTAACAGATGAGTTCTGATAAAATTCTGAGTTCTGCCTAACATACTGTTGCAACTATAGGTAAGAAAAAAACTTAGGAAGATATTTCCTTTATTTAACCTTTTTTTATATAAGGCTATTTTTTCTACTGCATGCCATACCCCCTAAAAGTGATACATCTGAATTTCTCTTTATTATAATCTCATTGTTCATTTTAAAATATTTGTTCTTACCTTTAATGCCACAGGTAAACCCCCATGACCACAATATATTTTTTGCTGCTAGCAAGAGATTTATGGTAAGAACATAGTTTTATTTAGAATGCATACTATTGGACTCACCAAGAACTTTCTCAATGGTGAGTCTGATGAACCACAAAAGGAAACACTTCCATCAGTTTCTTAGAAACCTAAAATAAATGTTAAGCAGCTCATTTTCCACTTAAGTTTTTACAGTGGAGAATTATAAGCATACTTTCCAACCTGCGAGATGTACCTCACAGTAAGTCGTTCATCCCTGTGCCTGAGACAAATCACATGAAACTAGAAAGTGTATGAGCTAAATATTACAATGTAGAAACAATTCTTAATTGACTGAAATGAGCTGTACACTAAAAAAGCTGACCAGCAGGTGCTATACACATGAATGTACAGTAAGACAAGACTGTGAAACATAAATACCTGAAAACATGGGGGATACACACACCTTCTGAATACTGACCTGGTTGCTCACTCTCTGATTCAGCTTTTGCAGGACTTGGTGCTACTGGAAGAGGCCGAGGAGGACGAGGCTTTGGAGTGGGGGGAGATATTTTTTTTCTTCCAATGTACTCTACATAAGTTCCTGGGAAATCCCCCCTCTCCCCTGTGGTTTCATTAAAGCCATTCAACCAACCAATTTCCTCAGGCTTTGCTTCTTCCCCTTCACTGAATCCAAGTGCTAGTAAGGTACCTTTATTCACAGTTAATATATCTCCTAAGTGCAAGTCAATGTCTTCTTCTCGCTCTTTTTTGTAGTCATATAAAGCTCTGTATTGATATCCCTCAGCACTCATCTTGGCAAATGATTTAACATTCAAAAGTGTTATTAAACAGTATCAAAATGCAATTGTCCAGTTATAGTTTTATGCACAGAGAAATTCAAGATGTTTTAAATGGGATGAAGAAAATGTCTCTTAAGTAATAAAATCCACCAGAGAATGAAAAAACACCAAAGTCTGGCTTTTCACTGCTGATGTTTTTACCAATATATTTATTCTGAGTCACTGTTGTAGAAGTTAAGTGTTCCACTTCTTCTGTGTCTAGCAATATTCTTCCAATTAGTTCTTTTCCTGGGCTTGCCTGCCCTTCTGCATCTCCATACACAAGTTCGGCCGACTCCTTAGCCAGTCACGCTTTCTTCAGATGTATTTGCAACAGACTGCCCATGTACCTTAAATATTCTGCCACCAAACTCTGCACACATGCTTTTCCTGGAAAGAGAAGAGAAATCTGATGAAATCATTTCATATTCTCTTGATGATTGTGAACTTTGGATTCTAGCTATGACTTAAGCTTTCTGCAACCCTGGCAAAGACTGTGTCCCACATAAGAATCCTATGCAACAATAAAATCAAGCAAGAGCACAAAAAAAAATCTCCAGCTAATGTTCGCATTTTTATAAAGGATATATGTCAAATTACTTGAACCAAATTTGTACCCCTGCAGTATGAGGCATGCTTCCTCCTCTGTGATTTATGGCTGCTGAAAAGTCTCAGGGTGAGAGGGCTAAGCCCTGGAGCTATCCCTCTAATGCAGTATCTAACCTGGCAGCAAGATTTTATATATTATCTCCCTGAAACCAGATGCCACACCCCTTCTCCACAAAAGGTCTGTCAAGACAGAGGAGGAGCTTACTGTATTAGCATTGACCACTGGGGTGTTCAGTCTCCTCCTGTTAATGACAAGGGTGAGGATGGGCAACAATCCCCATCCCAAAGCCTGTACTTCAAAAAACCTTTTGGAGGAACGTGTCTTTTCACAATCTGTAAAAGAACCAAAGACTCAAAAGTTCTTTTACTTGATGACTACCATATTTCCCTTTTTTTTTCTTTTTTAAAGAAGGGCTTTGCCACTCCTCCATCTTCCAGATGTTTTTTAATGTGTTTATGGTATAATACTAAAAAAACAACCAGCAACTGAAACAGGCACACCCAGACCACCTAAGCAGCCTTAGCAGGAGTAAAGTATCAGGGTGTATGCTTAAATTACATAAGGCAAGAGAACACAGGCCTGAACTTTTGGCTCAAGGTTGCCCAACTATAAAGTAAAGAGAAAAAATATGACTAAAAAACTAACCTATTTAGAGAAGAGTTGCTTAAAGACATATAGAACAGTGAAAGCTTTCTAAACACTATTTCAACTGTTACTCATTTTCATCTACTTAAAAAGACAAGCCAAATCATAATTTGAAATGCTATACTGGAAACCAGAAAGTGCTAACTACTCAAAGTTGCACTGAAACTCCTAAACTACATCTGAATAAAAGACCTGAGAGAGCTGTGTAATAACACCAAGTAAAATATTGACTGTGTATTATGTACTCAATATATAGAAAGCTCTTTTTTTTGTGAAGCACTCCCTTTTTACATTGTAAAGAGACACCAGCAGACAGGGCTGGAATAGGGAACTTCTGACAGCTCTTTTCCACAGTATTTTTTCTAATGTCTCAGTCATCAAGTCCTTTGAAATATGACTAACTGACAAGCTAAGAAGTGTTTATAAGAATGCATATGGACTTTCTGTGCCAGTGAATGAACCTGATCCCTAATTTGTATGTGGCTCCTCTTCAGTCCATCAGGTCCCTGCAGCATGTTGCACAACATCTCTTGTGACAGAACACAGAAGAAAATCTTTTTAAGTTCTTGAAGAACTTCCTTATCATCCCTTGCAACCAGTTTTTGTTATAGGAAAGAATTATCTGAGCCTGAATTAGACTTCCTATTTCAAAAAGCTTGCACGCAAGTATTTAACAACTTGCAAATCTATCCACATGTATTAGGCACCCAGCTCCCACCAAAGTTTTAATTAGAAATTTCTGCAGCCACTTCTGAAAAACCAAACTATGCTGATTACCTGATGCTAGCAAACATCACAGACTTTGCAATTAACATGAATAGTTTCACTGATATTTCAGTTTGCCTCTTCTACCAGAGAAAAGTCTACTGACAAAAACCGGGAAAAAAGTACAAGTATCAATGTATCAACTAAATAGCAGAGGAGCCTTTACAAAAGCATGGATTTCTCCCATTTCAAGTGGCAAAAGAAAAAAAAAATGTGTTTACACACTTTAGATCCAAGTGCTAGGATTAATATAAATGTTTCCAATCAAAACCAACTATGCACACAGCAAAGCCTGCTAGAAAATTACCACTTTGACTACTTTAAATACTCTGAAATATTTATTTTCTTTTTCAGAAAGGTTCAACAAGTGCCCTGTTACAACTACTTATTTAATTTCTACTGCCTATGGGCATTTTGGCAGTCAACTAAGTCTTCTAAACACTGCATAATTCAACTGACTTGACCTACTCCTCTGATCTTTTATTATCAAATGTATCATAGAACTTTATGGCCATGTATTTAAAATGAGTACTTGTATCTCTTACGCATCTTCTGAAAATACAGAACTGGAAATGTTGCAGTAACCTGAAAACTTCTTATGACATTTTTAAAGCTTATTTTAAAAACTCGAAACATGCATCAGATTAGAAAAACTCAATGAAGTTATGGTAGCAAAGCTTCCCTAGATCCAGTTTCCCTGGGGCTCAGAGCTGCAGTACCTGTTCATACTCACTTATCAGCACCACTCTCAGTACAGAGTCCCCAGCATCCGACCTCCTGACTGATCTATGGCTCTTGGACCTGGAGACAGCTGTGAGTCAGCCATTCTGAACTTCTTGGATTTATGCCTTTTTCTATTGTTACTATGTGTCAGGTTTAGGGATGAACTAAGTCTCAGAGTTCAAGAATGTTGCAGATAGACATAACACAGGGACAAACACAAATTTTTCACACCTGCTCAGTAACACCATGGTGTATCCAAAAGCTCTCTTAGACTGTTCTGCCAAGATCCTGTATTAAAAAATTCCCTTTACTCCAAGTGAAGTTACATAGCCTCTACACTCAGGCATTTTGACTCAAACTGACTTAAGTTGACTAGTCCTAAAACAAATAGCTTGGACACCATCTTAGATTAAAACAAGCAAACTAAACACTTCAGGGAAGAAACACTGCTCAATTTGAGATGATGTATTACTGGATTTCCATTTGGCTGGTCAAATGGAAAAGGAGGAAGAAGTACTGTAAGAGAAACAATGTTCACTTGTTTTTTTATTTACTGTCTAAGAGCTTGATCCCACTGAAAGACTCCTGAGTTCAGGCACAATTTTGGTCTCTCAGCAGAGTGGTTTATGTTCGGCATTTCAGTGGCGATAAAATTTAAAACTCAACAGAAAAACTCAAGACATTCCTACAAATTTAGGTGGAAAAGGAAGGGCACATGAAATCTTCCCCTTCACTCTCCCCTTCTTCCCCTGTTAAAAATGACATCTGGCTCCCACTTCACTGGTACCCAAGTGTTTCCTTCCACACAAGCTATTATTCCTTTTGTACTGGAGAATAAAAACTTCTACACTGCATATGCATGCAAATTGATACCAGAGGGGTGTGCACGTGTAATGGGTACAGCATCCCTAATACAAGATGCAAAGATTTTCTTCACCCTTATATTAACAAATTGATTAACCATATCTCCTTGTACTGCAATCTCTCTAATGCTAATTCCAAAAATCCCTAGAGAAACAGTGCCTAACACAAGCTTCCCTTCCACTGCAGGATGAGTTTGATTAACATGCTCAGGGAGACACTGAAATAATGAGAATTGAGGGGTAAACTGGGAAATTTGCTTGGAGACTGACTCTTCTCCCCACTAGGTGTCTACACACCTGTGACTAAAACTGCAGCTTTCTCTGAAGTACGCTCTCCAAGTGGAGACGATTAAGTTAAGTACCACATCAGAACAATATTTTCTGCAAGAAAGTGTGGTCCATGATGTACCACGAAGTAATACCTTTATACCGCTTCCAAGCTGAAATAATTATTTTGAATCTGTGGAGATTCTATCACAAGACTTCGAACGAATCCAAATACATACAGATTGAATAAGTACTGTGAACACTGTACAGCATATCCCATTCTAAAACATCTCAAAGACCTTATAAAGGCTGCAAACTACAGACGAAGGCAGGTGAGCATCAAGACCACTTCAGCAGAATAATTAAATAAATAATGATAATTTAAAAACTTAGGAGAGCAGTACAGTCTGAACTTCCGTCCCATTTAAGAGGCAGTCAGGTTAACCATTCCGGAGCCCTGCATCGAGTGCAGACCCCGCCGAAGAGCAGCCCCTCTCCAGGGGCCGGTGTTCGGGGGGCTGCAGCCCCTCCACCGCCGGGGCAGGGCTGCGCTAAGCCGGCGCTCCCCGGCGGCGCGGGGACGATGGCGGAGCCCCGGGCACCGGCGGGCAGGACGCCGCGCCGCCCGCTCCCGCCCCAGCTATCCCTACGGACACCCCTTCCGCCGGCCC
>VWZW01007427.1:74150-133465 GCA_013397115.1 Edolisoma coerulescens
CCGGGCCGGGGAGCGGCAGCGAGAGGAACACGTGCTTCTGCCTGGTTCCTCGTTGGGGATTTTTCTCCTCTCTTTTCCTTCCCGCCCGCAGTATTGATGTGGTGTGTCACGTTGGTGGAGTGTGTCCTGAACAAAACCAGCCACCGTGGGCCGTGGGTGCCCGGCTGTGTGCGAAGCCGGGCCGTGCGGTACAGCCAGCTGTGCCCCCTCGATTGACTGCTTGGGGCTCCCGCTGCGGTACTGCTCGCCCGGGGCCGCCTGGCAGCGGCGGGCAGTGGCCACACTGCTCCCCGTGGCCCTGCCAGCCCAGTGCCGTCCACCGGGAGCTGCGGGCCACACGCCACTCAGCCTCAGCCTGGGTGGAGGCGGCAGCTGTCTGCAGCAACAGAGACCGCCAGTTGATACCATTGATTACCAGTGCCCAAGTCTGAAAGGTTCCGTGCAGTGCAGAATAAAATTGCATATTCCCTGCTGCAAGGGGCATACCACCTGCAGTGGATCTGACAACACCGGGGAGTGGCACAACACCACGAGGTTGCAGCAAGACAGTCATGCTGCAGATGTATGTACTGCGTTTGGACAGATCTGTGTTTAGATACTAAGTATGTGTACAAGTGTTACCACTACTGTCACTGTGAAAGAAGACAGTGATCTAAGCAAAGACAAAACACATCCAGGGTGGCAGGGAAGGAATGCAAGCGCAGCCGTGCAAGAAGCAAGATAAAGGTTCACGGAGGCCTGTGGTGTGAACACAAGTACAGGGGTTGACCTGCTTAAGACCAGCCAAAAGAGAGATAACATAGAACATCCAAACTGTTTGCTGCAGACAGAGTGCAAGGATCAGGCCTTGAAATACTGTGTAAGAATCTCTTCATCTGGTAAAGTGAGACAGTCTAAACTCTTATAATCTGAAGAAGAGTATGTATTGTCTGGGCAGGCGGGAAGAGTCCGTCGTGTTTTAATTTGACATTCTGAAACAGTGGATTAGCTTATGATCTGATCATGAACAACAGAAAGAAAAAGTGGACCAGTTGTACTACAAGCTTCTGTCAGGTACAATAGATTAAGTGTTGGAATCCTTAGATTTCTGGAGGTATCTATCTGGAAAAATGTTCTAAACAAAAACATTTTTATTATACTGGGTATGGGGTAAATATGGGAATCAATTATCAGTTACAATTCCTTCAAAAGATGCTCCTCACTGGTCTATTATTCTTTGTAGAGGATTTTACTTGTTTCCCTGTTGGGTTGCTAATTTTTCAAGCCTCCAAGAGTCACTAGAAGGATGTTTTCTGGCACCCATTAATGATTTTTGCATTGATTCATTAACATCCACTTTGCTTCATGACTGCAGATGGGAGAAGATGACAGTTCTTAAGGCCTATAGGGTGACCTCATGGGTCTGACCCCACAGGGGTGTGAAAGAGCACTGCAAGGCTGCATCCTTGAAGTTCCAGGACCCAGACCCCGGAAGATGGTAAAAATGCCTTTAGTAGTCTATCCAGCAACCTAAAGATACAGAATGAAAATTAACACTCCCGTTGGAATACAGACTGCTGTTTGTACACAAGCAAAAGCTATAAGTTAAATAGTGAACAGTAAAATTTTTGAGGGAAATGGCAGCTCTTGTCTCATACAGATTTTGGGGGTTTTTGTGTGATTGAAAATGCAGGCAGAAGCAGAATTAAGAAAGAATGTTCCATTTCTTCTGTCCAGACTGCTGTCTCTGGCATTTGCTATTGCTGAAGGCAAAAACAGCATGGATTTTGGAGGGGATTAGACAGACTGGCTGGTTGGAATGCCAGTCCTGGGCACTGGTCTAACAATGGGTATTTAGGGGAACTAAAAACCTCTCAAGTAGTGTTTCCCAGCTGGTGAGACTAGACTTGTCCCACAGGTGAAATTCAGGGCTACAGTCGACGTCTGTGCTCCCTCCCTGCTGGCATGGTATCCATCAGTGGAGGAAAAAGCCTCCAGAGGAAATTCCAGGACCTCATTCTTGCTTCCCCTCTGCACTAGCTGGGCATCTGGGTCTCTGCTTTCTTTACAAATTTTCTTCTCTGAACTTGACTTTTGATTTCACCTTGAGCATCTCACCTGCTGCCTTCTCTGTCAATCAAGGAAAGAAAGGGACCCAAAAGAGGGAAAGCAGGCAATAGTAGCACATAACTTTGATGCTGCCCTCGTTGGCTTTGCTGTCGTGCCTGTTGTGACTTCATTCTCAAGGTCGCTCCAGCTTTTTCACACCCGTTTCCCCACAGATCCCAGAAGTATCCCAATTCTCCAGGAATAATTTCCTATGTCTGATCTTGGTAGGTGAAAGTTATACAATAAGGTTTGCTCTAGGAATGTTGCAGAGCAGTACCCCAGGAGACAAAAAAGGAGAGTGCACAAGTTGAAAACCTTGTTCCTTCTTCTATCAGGTACTTCTCAGGGGGTCTTAAGGACTGCATAAAGCTTTTGCATATTAAGTTTACAGTGGTCTTTAATGCTTGTTGATGTGTTAGATTAGTTCTAGGTTTGTTGAAAAGGATATTCTTGACCAATTGAAAGGTTAAGTTATTGAGGCAGCATGAAAACAGGAGGGATTTTCAAGGCAACAGTGAGTGGAAAGCAGAAGACAGAAGGATAAAATATGGGTAAGAGGGCAGGATTATCAAGGTACAAGCTATACACACATGTTTTTGCTAAGACAACTGTAGTCTCCATCTGTCAGGAGACCTTTTGAGCATTTCTGCCAGAAGCTGCTTAGAAGAATGCAATAAAAAAGTGAGCGGGTCTTTTTTCAGTACTAGTAGCAGTTGGATGATTTGAGCCTTTGCATCTTATGTCTGGGTAAGCTTTCTGTGGTAAAGGTCATGCAGCACTGGAGAGGATCTACTCTGGAAGTTCCCTTTCCTCTAGGAAAAAAGTTCAGCTAGATCTTAGAAAGGAAATTTTAAAGTATGGAAACTGAGAGGGAAAAACACACTCATCAGGGGGTTTGTGGGGAAAGAAGAGTTTCCAGAGTATAGGATCTCTTCCACTTCAACTGACAAACTCCATATTTTTTCTTTACTGGCACATTTTAAGCAGGAAGATTTCCTTCTGTTTCTTGTAGGATGTCAAGGCAAATCCATTTGTGAAGTAAGATACCTAGATTAATAGACAGTGTTAAGTTCATGGTTGGACTCAATAACCTTAAAGGTGTTTTCCAATCTAAATAATTCTATGATTTTATCAGTGCTGAATCTGATCTCCTGGGATAGCATGGACAAAGGTGGAAGAGACTGTGCAGGGGAGTTTTATTGCAATATTCCTTAGGCGTGATGAATGCTCATGGCATACGTATGTCATTTACTCAGTTCAGAAGAGAGTCTTGTGATTTGTGACATAATATCATACCATCCTGCAGCAGTGGGATTTTCAGCCAGCTGATTTGAGGGAAGAAATTGGAAGAGAATCAATGCATACATCCTTTTTTTACTCCCAAAGATGAAAATTATTTCATACAGTGTACTTAGACTGTTCTACTAGCACACATTGCTAAATGACTCATGTAAAATTCCCAAAGGAATGAGGAGTCAGGAAAACAACAGGAAAAACTATCCATAGTTATTGTAGACATGAATTAAATGCAAAATAAATACAATGGATCACAAGAAGGACAAGCATCAAAGACTGGGAATGGTGATGTTTTCCTGTCATAGCCAGGACAAAGAAACATTGCTGTTCAGAAATGTAGCTTTAAGTGTGTTTCAGAAGTCAAAACAGTAGCATGAAAAGCAAGTTCTTTCACTGCTTAAAAGCTTTCTAGCATGTAAAGGAAAAGAATGAGCTAAAAATAAGGCAGATAAATTCAGGAAAGAAAGAAGCAAAACTTGCTATCTCATTAAGAATCAGAGAAGTAAGCCTGACAACTTTCATTTTAAAACTGGAAGGAAGCTGATTAGCAGCATGCCAGTCATGCTGGGCATCACAACGTGATTTGGTTTGAATTTATTTCAGTTCTGCAGGAAGGATAGAATGGTTTCTATCTGGCCAAAATTCTGACATCAGCAATAAATGTTGATATCTCAGCCAATCAGACAAATCTGCCTTCACAGACATTTCCAGTTTATGTTTGTAACACAGTTGACATGTAAGGCTGTTTTCCATTCTTCAAGATACAAGGCACCTGAGGAGGTGGTGGAATCTCCATTATTAAATGTTTTTACGAAGGTAGTCAAACATCTGCCTGGCAGAGACACAGGCTGTCCTGACTCAGCCAGAGAGATGGAATAGGTGGCCACTGGAGGCCTTCTGTGGTTCTGTAAGTGGACATATATACAAATTATCAGAAGGAGGCACAAACCCTGAGAAGTTATACTTTCTCTTAAATGAATTTTCCTGTGAGAATCCAAGAGGACCAAAAATCACTCCCCTGCTCCCACCTGATATCTGAAAGCCAGATGACTGCAGTTGTAAAAAATCATATGATCTGTTTCGTATGATCTTTTGCAATATGATCTGTTAGCAAGGACTTTCTCCAATCTGCTTTGGATCACATTTTTAGAACACAAAAGTAGTGGAAAATAAGATTTTTGTGTGCTAATCACATCTGGAAAATACTTCATGTTCATGAAAAGTCTTCAAAATATTTTTCTTAAAAAACCCCCCAAACTACTTTTACTTACCTGAAAGTTGACTTTTTATTTAATTTTTTTGTTTTGTCTCATAATTTTGACTAACTGTATGAAAATACACATTTTGTCAAGAAACTTTTTAAAATCCATAAGAATTAAGAAATATAAATATACAATGTTTTTCCATGTCTGAAGCACAGCATAATTGATAAAATATTGTTCTAAATATAATATCTGCAAATGCAACATCTGTGTTTATCTTTCAACCATATAAAATTACATAAACAAGGATTCTGCTTTTTATGAAATCTATGAGTAATTCCTCCTCTGCTCTTTCAGTGCTTGTATGCTAAATAATAGAAAAGTCAGGTTTGACAGCCATGTAAGACTCATGTCTTCTGTGTAGACAAGTGATGCAGAGTGAACAGAAATTTTAGAAGTTTTCTCAGGCACTGTATCATTTGTGCACTAACATCTATACCAACATTTCAGCTCTGTCTGAATAGGCCTGCTAGGAGTAGTAAGACCTCCATGTGTAATAATGTATGTAAATATCCAGGGCAATTTGTAGCTGCATTTTCTATTAAGGCTGTTTTCTTAAAGATGCCTTTTGTAGTTTTCGGTGTTGACACTGATCACAGGGAAATTTTCATTCTGCAGAAATGAACTCAGAAACAGATGAAGTTTAATTTAGGTTGAGACCATTTAGTCATTTTGTATCAGTTTTTACAGGTTAAGAGTTGTGTAGTTTCTTCCAATAACATCCAGGTGGAAGATGTCACATATTGTTACCAATTGTCTGATATATGCTGGACCCTTAAATCAATTATTCATAGGAGTCACTCATCACAGTACATCTCAGTATGGATATTTGATAGGTGGTACACTCCTTTCTCTTGCAAAGTGGGTAAGATGCAAGACCAAGCGTCAGAAAGCTTGCCAGTTTAGATGTGTTTTTGTAGAGCCTGTGAAACTCACTGCAATATGGGCATGAATAATCCAGATTCTGCCAGGCAGGAACATGTGCTGTTGCTCCTACATAAAATGCACTAAAGTGACATCTCCAGCAATTACAGCACTAGGAAGCAAATACAAAATTCGGGCTCATCCTGTGAAGCTAGTAGGAGTTCAGGGCCAGAAGAAAAGCGTGTCTAGTATCCTCTTGCTGCCTGGTCTAGGAAAGTAGGTGGTTGGGGGGTTTTTTGTTGGGGTTTTTTTGTTGTTCTTTGTTTGGGTTTGGGTTTTTGTTTTTGGTTTTGGTTTTTTGGTTTGTTGGGGGTTTTTTTTAGTTGCAGCAATAAATAAATTAATACTTGGTGTTTAAACTGATGGGTCAGAGCTATCATTTTTTTAAATTTCAAGAGAAATTTGCAATGTGATTAATTAGATGTATCAATGCATTCTACTGCTAACTGCTAAAATTTCAATCTTTTTATCACAAATACTATCACACAACATGACAGCTGTCATTTGAGCAAGCTCAAAATGATTACAGAGGTGCTGTGAGCTGCACCTTAGAAAGTCAGGCTTCCTTTAATCTCAGTTAGTTGAGAAGACTGTGAACATTTGCCTTTCACTTTTTCATAGGAAAACGCATGGCAGCAAATTGACTTTATTGTTCCTACTACTCCTCTTCCCAGGAAAGAAGGAACAGCAAACAGAAGATTTTCAGTCCCACCTTTCAGCTACAGGACAGGATGATTCATCATGGATTTCCTCAGTGCACATGCATACCAACCAACACATATGCACGTATAACTGATCATTATTTGTGGCTGTCATCTGAGTAGGGCATTTCTGTCATTTTATGGCAACAACAGAGTTGCTGTACTAAGAAAAGGTATGTCTTGCTTTAAAAATGTTACAAAGCTATTAAATGAATGTCACTGTAAAATAAGCAATTATAAGAGCAATTGTTGTTTGTAACCTTCTTCTGTTTACATGATCTAAATTTGAAGCTAGCCATGCTTGGAGCAAATTACAAAGAATGGACTGAATAGCCCCCAGTGGTCCTTTCCAACCTAAATTATTCTGTGAGTCAGTGATTTTATGAAATTTAATTTCTTTCATTTTGACTTGGAATGTTGTAGAGTGAATATATTATATGTAACATTTCTAGGAGAATATTTATTTTGTATGTACTACTAGGAAACCTTTTTAATGAGATAAAAATAGGATTTGACGGATGCATGTGAGCTAATATATTTCAATATAAACTGAATAGGTGTTTAAATCATACTTTCTTTGAAAAAAAAATAGGGAATAGTTTTTTTGGAAAGGCTCATAGCAAGGCAGTTGCATCAGGAATTTACTAAACTGAAAAACCCAACCAGAGAAGTCCTCAGTTAGTAGCAGAAAAAGCAAATGCTATCCTTGGTGTTCAGTTGTCATTTTCATACTATCAGCAAGCCTCAGAATAACAGAATTATTTAATGTTTTTACATGCAGCGAAAGTGGTGAAACCTCCCCCTGTTCTGACTTTATCTGTTAAGCCACAAAGAAAAGGGGGGGTTGGAGGGGGGGAGAGCCTGGGAGGAGGGAGAGCAAACCACAGTTTTAAAGTAAGGTTTTGAGGTCTAAGAAAAAGAATGGAAATTCAAAGATAAGGATGGTAGTGTCTACCCATTACCCACCAATTTGTACATTGTTGTTGCATGTTTCATATGAGAGTAAGTATTTCACTTCTCTGTAACTTTGGAAACAGAATGCATTTTGGAAAAGGAGCACCTCTCAATAGCCTTTACAAGACGGGAAAATGAACCTTGAATAGAGCCATGTAGTCTCTAGCAGTATTTGTTACTGGTGTAGGGGGTAGGTTTGTTTGATTTGTTGGTTGGTTTTGAACAAGCATAGGTTTAAATGGCAAACAAAAATCAGCATCTGGTGCAAAGATACCATAGTCCCCCTCAAATCACGATGAAAGTGAGTTTTGTTGTCTGTCTCACCATCCTTGTTTAAGTTGCCAGCTGCCTGAAGCAGAAACTACGTTACAAAGGGCAATTTATTAATGCAACTTTCTGCCGAAAAGAACTCCCTAGATGTGATGCAACTGTTGCTTATGGTAGGGTCACCAGCCTCTTAAGAGACAGAACTGCTCTCTGGCCTGTTTTCTTAAACACAGCTTTCTAAAGTAAAGCAATTTTGGGAACTTGTAGTTCATCAGCTGTGTCATATCGTAAGCCAGATCTCAGAGGGATCTTGTGATAGCCTTGAAGATGTAAGAACTAGCTGAAGTCAGTACAGAAGTGGATTGAGACAGTATCCAACATAAAAAGTGACACAGAAAATAAACTGACATATTTGAGTCCTTCTAGAGAGAAAGTCTTAAAAGAAGCAGAAAATGCTGATGGCTTGAGTTTTGGAAAAACAATGCAAAATGTACAGGCTGTGGGAACAGACAGATATGGTGAGGTGCACCATAGGAAACATCATGGTTAAATGAAGGACAGAGGAATTGCTGCTACAGCAAAACATTTTCTTGGAAGCTGATGAGAGGAAGTGCTACTAAAACAGTGTGACATGTTCTGAAACTGTGGCTATTCTTGTATGAGACTGAACTGAATTACTGACAATGGCCTGGACTATGGGAAGAAAATCTTCTGTCTCAGATCGAGCTACAGCACCTGAGGACTACAGTTTGCAGTTTTTCTGAAAGGCCAGGAAATAGAAAATAGTGGTTCAAGGAGGGCCAGTATCTCTGCAAGGTTGCCTTCTCACAGTGCTCACTCAGCACAGATGCCTTAATATATTCACAACTACAGTGTCACACAGAGAAACTCCAGTCTGGGTGAATGTGTGGTATACCTTGCTCAAATTTTGTGCCCTAGTGTAGCCACAACTGTCTCTCAAAATGCAAAGAATATGGGAGAAGCTGGAGAGCAAAACTGTGGCTCATACAGGTCACAGGAAAATTGAGGTACAGGGGCAAGTGTAGTACATTCACCTGTCAAAAAACTTGTAAGCAGTTGTCCTTGGAGAGCATTTCTTCTTTGAGTAGGGAGAGACAGAGGGAGATCTGAGTGAACAGTGTGCATAGTGTTTAATGTACTGCTCTACAGTGTTACACTCAGGAGAGCTGGGGAATATGGGGCCTATTGAACTCACCATCAAATATCTCAGTTTTAAATCACTGAAAGTTTCCCCCGTGTATTTTTTCTCTCCGTGTGTGCGCATGTGTGGTTGCTAATGGTTTACAAAATGTTGCAGAGAATGCTAGAATAGCATAGTAGGGAGCTGAAAAAAACCTTATTCAAAAACGTCAAGGAGCTTATAGTCTATGCATAGTCTTTTCTGCAAGCTGGGAGTCCTCCATTATTTCAAGTGGGACAGTATCATGTATTCTGAACTTTTAAAAGAGCATTTCAATTCTCTGTTTTCATACAATGCAATGTTAATTTGCTTCCACTACTTGTAGTGGAAACTGGACAGGCTGAATAAATGCCTCATCTATGTATCAGAGTCCCACACATTAATGTAAAAGCTAAAATGGGAATAAAGTAATTCCACTCAGCCTGGTGACCTTGTTTTCCACAAAGTGCTAATTTCATATTATATGGTCGCTCCATGGAATCTTAGTGAGCCTTGGCAAGAAGGGGAGACAATTTTTGGAGGTAGACTGCAATAGAATGCCCTTTCAATGGGAGTATTAATTCTGAAGCCTCAGTATTTCTTGAAGAGTTCGTTCTTCCATGAAGACAGGAGGATATTCAGTTTGTTGCCCTGCTGTCTCTGTCAAAGGACATCTTGTTAAGCCAGTTTATGCTGGTGATGAGGCCACTGTGCTTAGAGAAAAAGAAATAACTTTTCTTTCACAATTTCCAAGTAAGATGAAAGATACCTCTATAGTAGCTTTGCTGCAGGGGCATCTTCACAGAAATATATGTGATCCCTTGCTCTCAATTTTTTTTGGTTTATATCCTGTGGTTAGATGCATGAGTGGGATCCAAGCCCCAGCTATGCTTATCTTTGAACAGGCATTGCAAAAAGAGGCCCATTCTGGAGAGCTGTATGATGAGAGGTAGGTAAAGGGCGTAGGTCAACCAGAGCCTCCCTCTGTGCTCAGTACTATTGCAGTGCTGCTTCTCTTTGTGTCTTCATTCTCCATGAAAACCTCTGTTGACTTCCACACCTTGACCTTGATTCAGTGTCGCTGTGTGGCAGGGCAGGGAAGCATGGTATCCCTCAGGGCTGTTGCTAGGACTGGACAGTCAGGCTTAGGATCAAGCTCAGGACTTCCAGAATGAAAAGCCAGAGTCTCAGGGCTTTCCCTGCAGTCAGATTCCAGCTAGTGGCCGTGACTTCTGTTCCATAATGCATCAAGAAATACACAGATCCAATGGAGAGGAGTAGTGCAATGCTGAGAAACCTGCTAGGATTCTGCAGAGCCTGGTCTTTGGTCAGTGAGTTCACACTTTGCATATGAACTTTATCCTGCACTTGGTCTATAGCAGACCAGGTAGAGTAAGTGTGCAAATTCCTTCTTCCCATACGTGCTCACAGAACTTAGGCCTCAGTTAGCAGGTCTACAGCTTTACCAATTCAACAATCCTGATGTCTTCCCAGCCTTTATTTTTTCTATAATCTGAGCAGAAAGCTAAAAGTTCTGTGCTTGCAGTCCATCATGTCCAAATCACCTGGCTACAGCTTATGTGCCAGAGCCTTCTCATCTGCAGAAGAGGTGAACAAGATCCTGGTGGGGTACTGTGATGGATCACTAATTCAGTCCAGTAGGACTGTGTTCAATGTATAAGAAAGAAAAAAAGCATTCTCTCACTTTTATTTTTCAATACAATTTTCAATTCATTGATCTAAACCCTTAAGAGGCAGGTGCAGCCCTCTATCATGCCAGAAAATTGCTGGATGATTCTTTATTTACATTTGTCCACTACCTTGCATGATAATTCTGGATGGAATACATTCCACTGGGCATTCCTTAAAATTTCAGGACCTACTTTACCTGTGTGAGAAGTTATTTTGCTCCTTAGAAAACTATTGTCGTATCTTGTCCCACAAAGGAAGCTAACCACATAGTTCCATGTCCTTGTGTTGAGTCCTGTTGAACCCTACTTGTAGATCCTCACCTTAGGTGAACCAGCACATATTAATTTAAGCCATTAGTTTATTTATGTGTCTGAGTTTATTGATAGTAAAACAATGCAGACAGGTCTGTTTAAAGGATACCCTTTCTGGAATGTTATGACTTTAAGTGTTAAATACTCTTGGCATAATTATTCATCTAGTCAATAGGCAAGATTTCACTGGATTTTATTGTTAAATTACCACACAGATTTATTAAATAATCACAAATGCATGTTAATTTATTCCTGTATCTATAAATAAGAGTACTTTTCACTATAGGAAGTAAGAAAATAGAGACTTAGTTATAAGCACTACATACCACAGAAATAGTATCCTAAACACTTTGATCCATTTTTATACTACTATGTAGGAAAATGAAGTCTTCAGCAAATCTTTTTTGTATTGAGAGTTATTCCTATGAAGAATTATTCCCCAAATCTCCCTGCTAAGTGCTAACATTGTTTCTGGTAGAATCCACTTTATATACTTGAGTGCTAAAATTTACAGTGCATTTTCTCATTTGTTTATAAGCCATGCTCAAATAAGCAATTAACTAAAATAGTTGCTCTTGTAAATGGAGTGTAACAATAGTTAATAATTTATATTTTTCTGATTCCAGTGTGCAAGAATGTGAAAATGAATCACTAATTTGTTGTTGATATGGGAAGGAATTTTAATCTTTAATGAGAATGTCTTGTGTCACTGTCGTGCCAGGGACAGCGAGAGAAGACCTACGCAAAATCTAAGACTCAGGATAAAAGGAAGCACTTTAATAATTTTCTAAAGGCTTTTATATGTTAGTTTGCAAGAGTGTGTTAAATGGCATAAGGTAATTGGTCACTTGGCTATCCACCCCTTGAGGGGATTGGTCAAATTCTAAGACACTTATTTCTAAATATTTTCTAGTTAGAACTGTAACAATAGTTATAGTTCTGCAAAACAACCTACAAGATAAAATGATTTGTTTACAGAAACTTCTACCTGTTTTTCAGCCAGTGTCTGTGAGAAAGCAAAGACTTTCTCACAGACAGAGGCAGAAAGCTGGAAAATCTTTCTGCAACTTAGGTTTCAGTGTCCGTAGTCTTGGCTGTTGGTATGCTTATCTCTGAGAAAGAGAGTTGGAATTCTTCTGTGGGCAGTGTGTGAATATTATTGAGGCAGTGTTGAAAGTAAAAATAATTGAACAAGGATCTAGTTACAATTTCCTCTTCTGTATCTAAGATCTTTATCAAGAACTTTCTAAGCAAATTGTTAGCCCAGATGAAACAGAGTATTATTTCAGACCTAAACCATTCATTTATTAATTGAACATTAATGGCTTCTCTTATAGGACACAAAAGTCCATTGTTGCAAACAAGCTAAAAGAGCAATTTGGCTCATTTTTAATAAACGTTCTCAAAAAGGTGGTTTAATGACCAATATAAGCATCATTGCTACTTTAATTGGGATTTCAGAGGAGGTGGTTGTCTTTTTGTGTTCTGGGGCCATTTCCCTGTGTCCTACTGTTAGGTTCGTGCTTCCATTTAAAGTTCACTGGTGTGATTGAAAATCAGACCTGGTGATTGCAGGGGCAGATCAGGGCTGTGCCCTCACCACCAGCACTGACTGGTGCAATGCCCTAAGCATATTTTTATGCAGCCTCCCTTTTCGTCAGTGTAGCTGGCAGGCAGAATAAAGAATGAAGCCCTGGTCAGCTCCAGCAGTCTCAGCTCTGTTTGTCAGATATATAGTCCAGAAACACTCTTCCACATGCGTACTTCCAAGAAATAATTAAAATTAATTATTATTAAATTATAAAATTATAATTATTGATACTGGATCTACTACCTACCTCACTCAGTGCATCACAGCATACAGAGGATAATTAAATTAAAGCACTGCCCCTCAAAGTCTCTTGATACTGCCATTGATGATATAGTGATCAGTAAAGAAATGCAGGGAATAGTAAAGAAATCTTCCTAGCAAACCCCAAGAAAGATGACATGACTTGCCCCTAATACACATGCATGCTTACCCATACTACCTACATCATTTTCACACTCTGCCATTTTCATGATCTTCTCCTGTACAAGCCACTCTTTTTTTCAGACAAGGACTGAAATGACTAAGTGTGCTGCTAAGCCCATGAACAGTCTAAGAAAAGTGGACATTATTGTCTCAGGCAGAAACAGTGACTTAAGACCTTTTCTCAGCATCTTTCTGTAGTATGTGCTCTAGCTGCTGTCTCCCTATTCTTCTCTTTCACCTTGCTGATTACCACATCCTCAAGATACCCATTTTTACCTTACAATTCCTGCTCCAAGAAGAGGATGCCTTTCTTTGTGCTTACATAGCACCAAGGATTACAAAGCTTCTGTCCACTCAAACCTTGTAAATGATGTTGTAGCATGAATAAATGATGAGTGCTATCTTAGCTAGCCACTGCACTAACTCCAGTAGCTGAAGCAGATTTCCATTCTTTTCATATATTTGCATCCCTTGTATAGTGACAAAATCCAGACTTTGTAGATCCCCAGATATAGTGACTCAGGAAAAGTAATTTCTTGGTCCTTCTCATTACAGCTGTCTTCTTTTGTTTCAGGTGTGGCAAGAGCAGGAATAGAGAGGAGTGTGATGGACCCACCACTGGCCAAGGCCAAGCCAATCAGAGGAGGTTGTAATGCCTTTGTGATATCATCCTTAAGAAGTAAAAAAGAAGTCATTGTGCAGATGTAATTGGGCTCAGGGGAGAGCAGAGTGAGAGGAACAGGAGGTTCTCCAGGCACCAGAGCTGAGGTTCCCCTGCAGCCTGTGCTGCAGACCATGGTGAGGCAGCTGTCCCCCTGCAGCCCATGGAGATCCAGAGGGATAAAGAGATCCACCTGCAGCCCACGGAGCAGACCCACGCTGGAGCAGGTGGATGCCTGAGACAAGGCTGTGACCCTGTGGGAGGCCTGTGCTGGAACGGACTCCTGGCAGGACCTGTGGATAGAGGAGCCCATGCAGGAGCAGGTTTGCTGGTAGGGACTGTGACCCTGTGGAGCACGAACACTGGAGCTGGCAGTTCTTGAAGGACTGCACCCTCATAAAGACCTGCAGCCCATGGGAACGACTCACATTGGAGAAGCTCATGAAGAACTGTCTCCTGTGGAGGGACCCTATGCAGGAGCAGGGGAAGGACTCCTCTCCCTGACAACCATCAGAAACAACCTGTGATGAACAGATCATAACCCCCATTCTCTGTCTCCCTGCACTGCTGGAGGGGAGGAGGCAGATTCCAGGGAGGAGGAAGGTGCTGGTGAAATGTGGTTTTAAGCTTTATTTTACTTCCCATTATTCTGCTGTGATTTTGATTGGTAATAAATTCAGTTGATTTCCCCAAGTCGAGCCTGTTTTGCCAATGACGGTAATGTGTTTGTGATCTCTCCCTGTTCTTATCTCATGAGCCTTTTGTTATATTTTCTCTCCCCTGTCCAGTTGTGGAGAGGAGTGATAGAGTGGCACCTGACATCCAGCCAGGTTCAATCTGCCACACACGATCTTGTCAGCTCTCTATGACAGACTTTGTTTTCTCTTTGGAAAACAATACAACTGGAAATTAAAACCATTTTAGTAAGAAAACTATCGAATTTTAACATTTGCAGTGACATCAATTTTTATTCTTCCCTTTCTTGTTTCTTTGGAGGAAAGTCTGTTCTTCCTTTTTTCTTGCAGTCTAACATGACTGCCTCTATAATTGTTCAGCTTTAAATTTAGTTCTTCCCTTTACTGATTTCATAGAATTTTACTTCTTTTATAGAAATGCAGAAAAATATTTTGTACTTTTTTCCAACAATTCACTTTCAATTATGTTAGATTGTAGTGAAAGTGGGGATGGAAATGCCGCATTGTATTTCTAGTTGATGCTCTTCATACCAGAATTGTTGTGTATAGCTATTCTCAAGTGCGTGGAGTAATAACATTGTAAGTGGTTCTCCCACTCTTTTATGAAGGGTAGCATTTACCTTCCTGTAGACATCCCCACTAAACACTTTTCTTGATATGTCACATTAATTTAGATGCACTTCTGACAAGTCACATACCTTTGTGCTTACAATAGGCAACTTTCTCTCTTTCTGTTTTCAGGAGTCTTCTCCCAACAACTTTCTAGATTGGTGCAAAAAAGCCCTGATCTGTCCAGTTGTTTTTTCTTTTTGCATGCACCAGAAAATGCATCAGAGCATGTAGAGTATACATGCTTTTTATGCTTGTAAACTAACATACAACTAACTAACAATGTATATGAACATTGCTGCTGCCCTGTTGATTTTACACTGCAGAGGATATGCTATTATTGGCTTCAGACTCAAATGTCATCTGGGTTTGGAGTCTTCCAGATCATGATTTCATCTCTGTAAATGCTAGTTTTCATAAGTCTGTTTATATGCACTGTAAACTGAAATATTCAGTCTGAAATAGTTTCAGACATAAAATGCTAATCAAAACATTTTATGGTTGAGTTATGCCTGCTTCCACTTTTGAAAACTCTGCTAGTGAAATCACATAGCTGTATTTTAGATTAGATGCCTAACATTTCCTTGTTGGTGCACTTCCTTTATCCAGACAAGCCACCATATGCAGCTGAGCAGGGCTTAGGACTCCAAAAGGTATGTTATTTTTGGAAAAAAACCCAAACAAAATAATGCCATTTTTATTCTTTCCAAGATAGGCTTATCATTGGGGAATTTGTTAGTTTAAATTAGTTGCCCCCTTTAATTTACCAGCTACCTTTAAAGATCATGCAATTCCTTCAAATTCCAGGATAAATGCCATTATAAGATGGTACAGAATGGGGGTTGGTAATCTTTTGTATGTCTCAGTGAGCAAAATAGGTGACAGGAAACAGTTCTGCCTACTTACACATTCATCCAAGTCCTGCTATAGGGACTGGAAGGACACGCATTGACTTCACTGGGAACTGGATGAGTCCCTAAGTGTCAATAAAATCAAAGAATTCTCACAGTGAATCGGCCTATCTGGCACGCATTAAAATAAACGATTGTAAATTTTGAAAATGACTCTTCTTGCAGCATAGGCCAATTGGTCAGCTGCAAATTTGGCACAGCTGTGCAGCATGTGTCCTGGGCAGTCCAGAGGAACATGATGTTCTTTTTTGCTCCTGAGAGCTTTGGAGAATGAAAGAAAGGACTCAACCCATTGCTGAAGACTGAATGCTGAAATAATGGAGATAAATAAAGAAATCAACAAAAGACTTACAAAGGTAAGGTTTTCTTCTTTTGGAAGAAAATAAATTAACAAAACCCCCAAATGATGAAACATTTCTAAGGCAACCATACTGCTTAATTGGGTGTTCTGGAAAGAAAAGAACAAAATTCAGAGAATTCTCTGGCAGAAGCTAATGGAATTTGACCTTTATATCAGTGCAATGTAGAAATCAGGCAGAATTCCTGAAAAAAAAAATACTAAGCATGTAATTTTCATCCTTTAACCATCTGCAAGGGGAGTGAAACTCATCCAAAGAAGAGAAGCTACTGATCTCTAGGCATCCAAAATGCTGTGAAGAAATGCTGCTGCTCTGTCTTCAAATAGGATGATTTTGCAGCACAGACTCCTAGATGATGTTAAAGCCTTGTGAAGTAGGTATGAACTGCAGAAAGAACAAGTATATAGATTTTCAACTGCACATAAAGACAGAAGAGCAAAAAATTACGGCCGAATATTGTGGTGCATGTAATGTGCAAAGAAAGCACAGCACATGCACACTTAGGCTTGAAAGCAGCCACTGAAAAACTGGTTTTGGTTGCCCTAATTCCCCACAAAGGAAGCTTCTCATGCTTAGAAAGCTGGACCAATGTCATTAATGGAAAAGGAGCTTCACCACAATAAAAGAAATGCAAGGTTCAGGATCTGTACCATGCTGTTAAACAGTAATCCCAAGAGACCGTAAGTCTAGCATTCTTACAGCTCAGCATTCTGCAATTACATAGCAAAAGATACTTTGGACTTCCTTATTTCATGTCTTTGGGGGTAGTCTGCACTGGTAAAACAAGATATCACAGAATATATGATTAGTAATAAGTATCCCTGTGACCTAGATAGCTGCTTCTCTCCAAGAAAAATGAATTCCTGAAGAGTCTCTTTGCAGTTGTTAAAAGGACTTGAGAATTTTTTTTTTTTAAGTATTCAAAAGTCACTGTTTAAAAAAATGCAATTTTAAATTAGCATTTTAATTTTGGAGGCTTTAGAACTCCAAAGTTTTATGTGTGTTTTGTTTTGCTTTTTACTTCCAGCTGTTGCATGTAATCTGGAGTTCTCCTCCTCCTCTGCTTCCCTGCTGGCTCCGAATGATTTGTGACCGCATTCCACAAAGACCCAGTGTGACAAGAGCAGAAGAATGCATTNATTTTAAACATACACTTCACAGAAGCTGTCACCTATCTGGTGTCCTTTATCACTAAGATCTGACTTAGAAAGATTTCTGGTAGCAAAACAAAAGCACTGCTAAACAGTTTCTAGTACTGATAGTTGAGGACCAAATATACCAAAATACATTTTTCAAGTATATACAGAAGAAAATCCCAGGTCCACTGGCCTCTTGATTCTGATTTATTATTGTCTTGCATTGAATGCAATAATTTACCAGATCAGAAAGAGTGTATCAAATGCTATGAAAGTAGGATGAGCGAGTAAGGCATTACCAAAATGGGACAAGATTGCTTCATTGTTCTTTGTAAAGAACCAGGCAAGGCGTGAAGGAAAGAAGGGAGAAAAACTGGCAAATTTCAAATACCTGCTCTTAGAGGGAGCAGAGACATTGTTGGGCACCCTAGCTCTCCATAGAGGTTTTGCAAGTAAGGTCTAATGCAACATTTCCCTCTGAAAGCTGTTGGTTTGCAGGAACATTTCCTTAGGTTGAATAGGTTGATGTCATGTTGAGGTTTTTTTCTGATGCACAGGTAAAATTCTGGTTGGTTCAACAGATAGCAGTATTTACAGCTGAGATCAAAATTGTTTCTAAACATATAGGGAAAAAATAAAAGTATTTTCTTTTTTGCAGCAAATGATTGAAAGACTTCATTGGAAATATCCTCTCCATGTCTCTGATCTGTATATACATGTGCACACATGATCTTGGTCTCATATAAAACAGTGAGGAAGGATAACACGGAATAAGTACTTAGAGCAATATGACGAATACAAGTCACTGCCACTTTTTAAATTACCTTCTCTGGCACAATGTGTGAAGGCAGAACACATGTCCTGGCATGTATGCTATTTCAGCAGATTTTGGAAAATTGCCACATGCTTGTTTTCATGATTCTTTTATGGGTTCTCCCATTGGCTATCACCTGTGTTTAGGTTATTTGAGTCAGATGTAATCTAACATGAAGCATGTGTGTTTTAATACCTGTAGCTGGGCATACTGTAGTGTCTCAACAGTGTAGCCCCTGATAGATTTAACATACTGAGCATTTTGTATAGTGCATGACCCATGGATTCCATATGTGCTTCTCATCATCTGAGGTCTTGCCCTTCCTGCCTCCCTCATTGTGTACTTTGTCCATCCACTCCATTGATCAAGTGGCAATGTGCTTCATTGAAAACAGTGCTGACCAGTTTGCACCTGGTTTGAGCAGCTGACTTAACATTGATCTTAACACAAAGAAATCTTTTTGATAATTTGTCACAACAACTTTCTCTGATTAGGACCTTTGTCTTGGGACAGTTCCCACCTGGAAGTATGATGTACCATTATGTGGCAAGTTTGGATTTTCAGATTCACTGGATAGACTAGAGAGAAAATTTTTTCCTTGTTGAATTTTTTAATGCTTTCTGAAGTGGAGTAGGAAAAAGAAACTTGGTGGGTTTTTTTTTCCCAAAATGTTATGGAGGTAGTAGGTCCTGTCATAAGCTACAGACCCTCATGTGTTCTCACTTCTCTCAGTGAGCTGCTAGGATGTACTAGAAGAATACCTGATCATAGTACTATGGAGAAAACCGAAGACACAGGACGTGAAAATAGCATACATCAGATCAATCAAATTTGGCAATGGTGAGAATAGGAAGGATTTAGCTGAAAACCAACAGCATATTTACATTGTGTTTAAAAATTGTATTAGTTGAAAAAGCAATTTTCTGTTGAAATGAAGTTTGCGCAAAAAAAACCCCCTCTCAACCAGTCATATCTGAAAGGCCAATACTGTGCTGATGGCAAAGTATTTGGTTGTCACTTTTGTACAGATGGCTGCATAACATTCACAGAAGGAATGATTCTAGAAGCCAGTTTTTCAAATGTCATCTTCTACATATGTAAGTGCAAATGGGTCCCTGCATATCACTTGTGCATGCAAATGATAGACCTAGCATTTGCACATCAAGCACAGATCATCTTTGGGCATTATCCTACAGATGGACAGTGTGAATCACATTTATTCAAAGAAAGGCAAGCTAAAAATCCCTTTAGAAAGGTGGTCCCTTGGTTTGTTTACTCCCAGCAACATACAGTTGCTGAGGTAAGCAGTTACCCCTACACAATTTTGTGAAGAGAATTTTTTCATGCTCTGAGTATGCTCTTATTTACGCTATTTTCCAAAGGTCTAATACCATTTTGTGAGGCTGTGCACTGCAGAAAGGAAGAGAGTTTTTAAAATTAATATTGGCTTGGGCCGTCAATAATTATACACTTACCTCTGCACAAAAATTGGCAGAAAGAAAATATGCTGGGTTAATATTAGGAGACTGGATTATTTAAAAATATTTTGTGATATCCTTGTCTTTAATCTGTCATGTCATTAATGATTCATCTTTGGCTGAGGAGCTAAGGCACATTATTTATGCTTCTGATTAAATTTAGCCATGTGAAAGAGTTTTTTTCAGTCTATCTATTTGTGAGAATAGATTTTTACCAGAAGAGCTAAGACTAAGAAATTTTGGGTCAGGCTGTCATCAAATCTAAGCTGATTCCATTGGCTTCTATATCAATTATTTAGTCACAGAGTGAAAACAAACAGACTCACTGAGATTCACAGTAATTTGGAGTAGTGTTAAACTCCTAATAGTATGCTATGTATAGGTGTGCTAACACAAATGTCATAGCTGGACATGCATCATATATCACATTGAAAGTTTTATCACTGCTTCACTGAATGCTAGAGAAGTAGGGAGGTTTCACTCTTACTGGAAGTAGGAGCAGTTCTTCAAACAGTATCACTTTAAATGTGCAACATGCAATAAATTACCTTTTGATCTGTCTGAAGGATTTAATTAGTATTTATATTTCAAAGAAAAACATCACAAAACGTTTCCTTGTTTAAACACAATTCTTTCCATGCCTTCTTTCTGAAAGAAAGGGAGGCAGAAAATGTAATTTTAAGTTTTTGTAGGTATTTATTGTTAGCTTTGCTTCAGTATTCTTGGTATTTTTTAAGGAACTCAGTTAACTGTGCCTTATTAGCTCATTTTTCAGCTCTTTGATGTCAATGATGTTAACACAGGTAAAATAAAGTTCATGGAAAGTATTGTATTTCCAAAAAACAAACAGCTTAGCAAGTTCTCTGTTGGTCTGGTCATATGACAAGGGGGGCTTATCATGACATGCTTGGTTTTATTATTAGAGGTAAACCTTTTCGTATGTGGTGAGCTATTTGCCTGTCACAGTACTGCATTCTGGATAGTGAGCCATGAACATATTTGTGGGCTTTCAGATGTATAAAAAATCAAGGACTTACATAATCACCCGTGAAGAAGAAGAATCGAGTGCAACTTTTGTTTGGATTCTGTAGGGAGCACAGCTCAGATGAGTATTAGCTTTCTGACTGAAGGCAACACAATTTTAAACTGGTTTTAGATCTTTGCATGTGCATAGCTGACTTAAGAAGGCTTCAGAAAAGGCTTTCAGAAGCCATAGTGCCTTTTTTTTTTGCATAATGATGAGCTTATAGCACTTAAACAATGTCAGGTGCAGTAGACACTGGAGGAAACCTACATCTTCTGAATCCCAGGGAGAAGGACAAGAAGACTCAAAATAGTGGACAGTGAGTGAAGTTTTCCTAGAGGCGGTAACACACCGACAACAAAGCAAGATGTCAAGCTGGATGTAGCCATAGATACGTAAAATTATTATTTCCTTCCTCTTCTCTCGACAAAGAGATTCAGAAAAAAGAACCTTATGATTTCTTCCCCTTTGAACTTAAATTGGTTTTTCTGTCTGTCAATTTCTGTAGCCATCTCTAACGTGAATATGACATAAACTTTGCTAAGAAAAGGGCAAAGAAATGGAGAAACTGGGTTACATCTTCAGTAATGAATAATTTTGAATGGGAAAGGATTGGACCAAAGAAGCATGGCAGGATAATTAGTGTGAAGACATGAGATTCCTGTTTTACTACACAGTTACCTCCGAAGACAGTAATTTGTAGTGGATTCTATAATGTAATTCAGTTCTTGAACAGCATCTGAGAGAGCTTTTCTTTCTGCTATTCTCCCTCAAGTCCCACCATGCATTTTATTGAACATGAAAGACAAACATCTGTCATGAACGATGAAAGCGTGTTTCACCTACATTGAAGCAAAATATTGGACTATGTAATCTCTTGAGATCTCTTTCCTATCTCCTTTTCATTGATTATATTGTTGGAAGCAACTTCCCTGTGATCATACAGTTTTCTTTGATGAAAAAGCAAAAATAAAAATAATTAAAATTCAAGTACTCTCTAATTTTCTGTCAGAAATTCATTAGCCAGAAAGTAAAATGCAGTTGGAAAGCGGTCCCTGTCTCTTCTTGGATCAATGTGACTCTCTTGCCAACAAGTTAATTCCTTCATGTGGAGAAGCACTTTCTTCTTTCCTCAGTGCAAATCCTAGTTCAGGATTGGTATTCCCTTGCCAGTAATAGGTGTCTGGTGGATTCATATTTGATATGTTTGCAGTTAAGTAAATTCAAAACCAGTTTTTACTAATAACATGGAACTGTGCAGCAGATCTGAATTCTGTGCTGGACATCTAATTTTCAAGATAGGAGACTCATTTCACTTCATTTAGTGTACCTTTTACTTATGAATTATAAACATCCTCTTGTCAAGTATCTACAAAAAATGGAACTGGACAGCTATTCAGAATGTACCACTAAAAAAAACCTGACAGCTATTCAGAATGGACAACAAACTAACATGAATTCACTTTGAAGTCACCAAGTGCCAAGAGAAGTTATCATAAATTCTGCCAAATTTTCTGGATGCTTAATGCATGTGATAAACAAAAACCAGACAGAATTCTGCAGGCAGACATGATCTTAGAAAGCAAAACTTACTCCTCCTCTTTCCAGTGCTATTGCTCCATATAGCGGTTATAGGGACACTGAAGTCTCCGTCGCATTTCAACAGTCTTTCCACATACTGTGAGCCAGGTTTCTAACAGAGTTCTTGAAATGGCCAGGTATCCTAGATCAATATTTGAACATCCAGATATCTTGAACTCAAGTCCTTTGACTCACAGGTGGTTATTAATGGCTTAAGGACAGCTTCAGAATAAAACATTTGTAGTTAGATAAGGAAGAATGATATTTTGAGATAAATAGAAGAATGGTAGGTAGGGGTCTCTAGATTGTTATTTTAAACATCACTGCTCTTCAAATATGATAAAGAAAATAATGCTGTGGCCTGAGAATTTGAGCTAAGCAAAAAGAATAAGTTATTTTTTCTTCATTGGATAAGGAATTTTACCATTGTACTCTTTTGACTGTATACTGAGAAATAAATGCAGGTATGGAAAATTTACAGTTGTCTCAGAGAAAAAGTCAGGCATGGAAATGAGGAAGAAGGGAGATTGCTGATAGTTTTTTTTCTTACTTTAATATTTCCAATACATCTAGTAGGTACAAGAAAATGACCTGTTTTGTCTTCGAACTGTTAGGTGGATTTCTGCATGCGGCTGAGAGAGGCAACAGCCAGAATGTTTAGCTTCTTAACTGGGATTGGGCTCGCTCCACGCTACAAGCAGCCACAAATGCCACTTCTTAATTTTTTTAGTACTCACTTTTACTACCTGACTTTTGTGACTTGTATCTTATTCAGATCCCAGTTTTAGCAGCTGCTTGGTCCTTTCTCTCATATACGTTTTTCTGCATTGTGCCTCTAACTGGAAAGCGAACGTTCTCTCCTGTGCTTGACACTGGATACTTTTTCAGAGGGTAGCACCACACATTCAGTCGCATGACTTCAGAGCCTCTATAGTCAGTCCAAAACTGCAGTCCCCTTCATGTTTTTCTGCACTCCTGGAGCTCTTTGGAACTTGTTCCTGGGAGTGGAATGCAGACTAATAAAATTCCAGAGTACATGAGGTTTATAAATAAATTAAAGTACTCTCATCTGAAACACTTAGAAGGGTATTTGTGAACATTAACTGTAGGCATGCACAGATATATACCCTTTCTTATCATCTCTTGTTGACTTTAAACAGTTCATCCACCCACTGGTATACACGTGTAAAACATTTTCTCTGCTCACAGCATGCATTGCCCTGCATTTTAGCAAACACCATTTGGAATCCCATTGGCAGATACTCCTAGAGCCACATAAGCAAGAAAATTCCTTCAGTATACTTCAGCTTCTCCAAAGAATTTTACAAACTTTCAGGTAAGGAGTCATATGTAACTTCCCTGCCCTATGTCCGGTTTCAAGAGTACTTCAGTAAAAGAGAGCTAAAAGAAATTCACTTATCCAATCCCAGTCAAGCATGTACAATTAAATCTAGGCAGATCTTTCAACCAAGGAACAGGAACTGTCATTTAGGGTGTGCTCTATACCTCATCTTCTAATTGCTATCCCACAACAACTTCAGTCTTATAAGCTAGTTTATGGCTTTGGAAATGAGAAAAAAAAAAGAGGTCAAATTGCAGGTACAATAATCACTGAGTGATAAACAGATGTTTTTAATGCACTAATGTTGGACAAAGAGACAGCCTCTGTTCCTCTCATAGAAGACTTTTTTTTGGTACCAAATTTGTGCCAAGGCTAGGTTTTTTGTTTGGTTGCATTTTGCCTGTCCTAAGTCAGAAACATCAGATGATCCATATACTCAACTTGATTTGATTTTCTAAATATGATTATAGTTTCTATTGTGTCAGATCTTTGTGATCCTGTTGCAGAGCAATAGGTAAGGCAGAATGAAGCCTCTGGACCTGGGAGACTGGTGAACTGTACATGTGCCCCACTGTGTAGGTTGCGTTCCAGACAGGTTTCAGGGCATAGAGAAGAATGTAAATCTCGTGAATGTTCACTCAGTATTTGTGCACAGAGAGCTGGATCTTTATAAGGAGTAGATGTTGGCTCTAATCTGAATTGTTCAACATATCTTACCCCATCTTCAAAGGTAAGGATGTTTTTCAGCCACAATGGAAGGACACTAACTCTCAGCTCCCATTGCAGAGCACTGTACATCTCAGTCCACTGCTGGCTGTATTTCTGCCTCAGATTTATTACTGCTTCTTAAGTAGATGCTTCTCTGTTTAGATTTTTTTTTTTCATTTGGCCTTGATTCCATCATCAGGAGTTTCCATTTTCAGTCTGTAGGAGAAGGCTGCTACAAAATATGTTCAGTTTTCAGAACACATTGAATGTTGAGCTTGTCAGATGGAAGAATGAGACTTCAACAGTTTCAATAGATGCTATATATACTGCTTATAAAATAAGTGGCTCTTATTTAAAAAGTTTGTTTGAAAAATGCCTATGATTTACTGGCACTAAAAAATAAAATTAATGTAGATTTACAATTTCAAACCAAAATGGACTTTTGCCTGTTCCTTTCTGCAACAGGGTAACTGCAAGTTTATGGAGTTTTATTCACTACAGAAACATATGACAAACCAAGATGTATTAAGCAACCAACCAGAAGATGGCTTTTTAAGTGCTTACTCTTAAGTGAGTTTGGAAACGTCCCCAGTGAAAAAATGATGGCCATAGGCCAGAAGCACAGCTTATCAAGAGAGGTGGGAATCAGACTGTAGAATGAAATAAGATAAAACACATTAAATTTCTTGTGGAATGAAGTCTTAAGCCCCAGAGGGCTGCTTCTATCACTGTGTTAATTTCAGTGTTGTCACAATGTTTCATTGTAATTTGGATTTTTTTTCATAAATAGAAAATAGTAAATACTAAATGCTTAGTACAAAATCCAATTGTTATACTAGAAAACCGCAGAAGCACAATGAAGTCCAAATAAAGTATCTTACTTTAGTTGAATTAGCATGTTTTGACACAACATAAGTCATTGAGGAAGTTTTACATCTTATGTCACTGTCCTAGGAATCATTTTTGTCTTGTGTACCCTAAAAGCCAGAAGGTACAAATGTGACCTCCTATTTAACATATTTCTTTTTTTCGGGATCAGACTACTTGGAAACCTTTGCATCAGTGAATAGTAAGCTCCAAAAGAAGTTATTTCCCTTCATTTAATAAATTGATTTCTACTTGAGCTGAAACAACTTTTGAAAGTCAATCTTTCAAGGCTTTTGAAAGGCCTTCCATCACTGAGCTCTTACTGATATCACTAACAGAAGACTAATTGATGCAGAAGGCAAGATGTTCCCTTGGCAATACCAAGCCTGTTGGTATTGTTGGTACCTTCGCCTCCCAAATGCAATGATTTTTGTAGCAGTGTAGCTGTCCTATATGGCATCAGCTATCACAAATAATTGCTACCAGAACGGTTAAGCTGTTCTACAGCAAATACCTCTTTGTAGTTATGGATGCTTCCAGTGGCTGGAATCCTGTTTGTAAAACACAAGACAACTCCCATTTTCTACAAAGTGTGGTAGGTTTATCCTTCCTTTGCAAATTAATCTGAATGGGAGATAGAAAATATATAATCGCCATTATTGGGGAAAAAAGAGCTGTCAATGAGAACCTGACTTCTCATTTCTAGGTGAAGCTCATAAATTCAGCTGAAGAAATCAGAACTGGAGAATTCAGGGTGCGCTCCGCACCCACTGAAGTCATTGGCACATATCCCATTATTGTTGGAGAGCGTACAAAAAGACACCATCTAGCACACTTGGGGGTTGAATCTACAGGACCTACGTGGCTAAGTGGATGAATCTGGCTATGCATCTTGACAAAAAACATGGATCGCAGATACTTATAAAAATTCTCATCACTGCTGAGAGTGTGAAGTACTTCCAGCTCTGGTCATCTGGGCCTAAGTTATCTAAATTGGGAGTTGCAGCAAACTTTGCATATGTAGCTAAGGCACAGACCCCATGCTTAGTACGTTATTACACCTCCACCTTTATACAGTTGACTTCAGTATTTGCACATCTTCTTTCTCCTGATCGAAATCAAAAGAGACACCCTTTTTAAACTGCATGGACGTAATTGAATCCATCTTACAGTGTGACTGTTGACACAAGGTAAGTCCTACTTTGTCCCTGGACAGAGGCAATGCTAATTAAGCAATGTGAATTTCAGGTGTAGAGGCCTTAGCTAGTTTCTTTGTTAGTACCACATTTACCCTAGTGCAGTTGTTAGTCTCTGTGCATTCTTGGGTGTTTTGAGCTGTAACTGTAAGTGACTTGAGCTGAAATATTTTTAGTTTTTTTTAATACTCAGATTCAAAGTTCTTTGAAACATTTTTAGATCTTTCAATAGAACCATCAGCCAAAGATGTTCATTGCCTAAAAAAGAAGAGGGTCTTAAGTTTTCAAAGCCTAGAGATACATTCACCAAGAGAGGACCTAAAGTTTTCTATTCATGTTGTTTTCACCTGCCATACTCACTATGTCTTAATAAAGAGGTATTTTGACAACAATAATTTAACCAACTACAAGAAATTTTTAAAGGTAGCCATAAGAAATTATGCTTGAAACTTCCAAATTCTTTGGGTTTATTTTTTTCACGCTATGACATTTTAAACTGATCTTCAATCATAAAATAAGGCCAGCATCAAAATATAATTTGCTTATCATACTTCTACACCAACACTGATCCTTCTATTCCTTCTTCCAAATATTTCACTCATTTTTATTTTTGTTGAAAAGGTTAATAAACCTTTAGTAACTCAGTACGGTCAGCTTTTTACCATTCCTTGTCTGCTGTGTCATTTTTAATGCAGAATTGCAGAAACAGCATGAATGATGCATCACATCAGCCAGTCATAGCGTTATAATCTCTTAGTTACTTATTAATACGTTTCATCAGCTACTTAAATTCCTTAGCTTTGTTTTCATTGTAGTAACAGTAGCTAAACAGGATTTTGAGTCTTCTTTTGGTGAAAACCTTTGGGGTTTTTTTCTGGGAAAGAAATACAGCTTCACTTCTTGATATATCCAAAAACTGGATTTCAAAAATGCTCTGAGCAATGGAATGAAGTTCATTGGTCATTAGTAATGCTTAGCATTTATTTTAGCAGAGAGCAGGATGACAACTTGAGATTTGTTCAGGCAGAAATGGATGGAATACAAAGTGTTCTTCCTCACTTCATGTCACATATAAATTATTAACATTCCTAAAAATTTCTGTCCCCCTCAATCACCTCCTGTTAATGCATGAAGAGTCATATTTTTTCTAATGCTTTCCTTTTTTATGTCCCCACAGTAAGGGACTTAACTGTCAAAATGGAGGAGTTGTGCCAGCAAAATTGCAACTACAATGAAGTTCCTTGATTTGAAGAATTACCAAAGTTCTCCAATCTCTTCTATATTGTTGATTCCAGTAACCAACTCAGGATGCAATTGAGGAAGTAAAAACCATGCCCTGATCATGAACTTTCATCTAAATCACAAGCTACTCTGTCCTGCTCCCTTCTCCTTCTGCCCAGGTCCTCAAATAAAACCTGAATGGGAAAGACATATTACTATTTCTCCACCATCAGCAGACACTTGTGGTAAGCACTGGTACATGTGCATAATTACCCCTTGACATCCTGTATGTGGAAAAAGTGTTAGCCTAGTACTGGCTGTCAGTTACTTCAGTCCTCCAAGTGACAGATCCATGTAGCTGAGCAGATACCTGCTGCAGGGTAAGGCTTTCCAAGCTGGCAGTGCACCCAGTGGCACTTGCAAAACAGACTGTAAAAGCCAGTTGCCATTGCACTGTCAATGCTTCTGTCCTGAGCTAGCAACTGTCTTCCATGCTCAGTTCAATGATGTGTTAAGGTCAGTGTCTTACCTGACCTGGAATTTTCCCTACTGCTGTTGAGGTGATAAAGCTAATTGCATGCAGTGTAGTTAAGCAGCCAGTTTGAAATGGGACTTGGAAATGCAGGAATCTGTCTTCATGTAATTCAAGAACACAAATTACAAAAAGTGCCTTCATCAGGGGCTTGGATGTGTAAGATGAAAACCTCTAAAGAGCCAGAACTGCAGCTGGAAATAGACTCAGGTGTATCCACCAAAGCTAAGGCAATTCTGGATTGAATCATTCCTTTTAAAATTTTGTTTTTTATTTGGCAGCATACTACTCAGAACCTAAAACAATACTCCCCAAGATGTTTTGGTGTTCTGCTATGATTGTGGTTCACACTGCGCTGCTGCTCAGCACAGAAGGGAACTCCCTGTGTGCCAGCTATGATGATATCTGCAGCAACACTTCTCATTTTGCGGGTTTCCTATCAACAGCTAGCAGTTGCCCACTGGCCTCAGAACACACCTCACCGGTACTCAGCCACATGCCACCACAGGAATACTGCTGCTTATCTCAGCAGCAACGGCAGCTGGTTTCCCAATCCAGCTGCAATCAAATGGTTTGCTGATCAGGTGTTATAATCATAAATACGGCAGTTATGGCTGACAGACGCTGCAGATGCTGCTCCTTTTTTCCTGTGCCACAGGGCAAGGTGATTTTTTCCCTCAAACACTGTGGATCACCACATCTCCATCTTGCCTTCTTTATTTCATGCTGCTTCCTTCTTCCCCTGTTTACCTTTGCTCTTGTTCCACACCATCCAGAGTTATTCCTTTATCCCTTTCTTCAGCTGTTCTTGTTCCTTGAAAAGTTACTGTAGGACTGAATATATCTTTCTCAGTTTGTCCTGTAAGGGCGAGCAGTTAGTTTCCTGAACAGTCTGATCTTTAAATACGAAGCCCTTAATGCCTTTGAAGTAAGCATGGAGATCAGGTTTTCTTGCCTGACTAAAATTTGTCTATCATTTTTGGTTTCACATAAAGTGTGTGAATCTTTCTGTACTACTCTTCTGTCCAGGAGCACAGTTTGCAGACAGAAAACTACAGTTTCTCTGCTATAGGCTGAGGGCTCTAAACCAGGCCCCAGGTAATTTACAGCCTTTCATTGTCTCCCAGCAAGATAACAAAACCTTTCGGTTCTTACTTTTTATCTTTCATATATGTCCCCCAGTTTGGTTTGTCAATAGGATCTGATCTTGTTTCATGCATCTACAGAAGCATGTGCAAACGACTTGAGATGGCCACTGAAGTTTTTGCTCAAGTCTTTGCTTAGCAACAGGTAATTTAGAGCCAGAAAAACAGCCTGAGTTTCAAAGGGAGTGAGTAAGAAGGACTTATATTTGTGAAGTGGGTGCAGACTATGCATGTGAGGTGTTTTGTCTTTCATAAGCTTGCATACTAATTCCAGTCTGAATTGCAATAAAATCATATTCCCAAAAAAATTATAATCTATTTTACAGTTATAGTTGCAGATATTTTCTACAACTGTGTCTGTACCAACATAGCTGGGGACAATTTTCAATACATGCCTCTGCCTACCTGTTTGAATCCCATGTCAAGACAAGACACAGACTTCCCTGAAGACAGCTCCTTTTCTTTTCTCTTCCAGTTCGTACAGCGTACTTCATGCTGTGCTTCTGGTAGATGCCAAACTCTGGCATTTATCGAAGTGCTCTGTTGTAATTTACTTGATGGCACGGCATGGTTGAACGACTAGCCTGATATGCCTATCCTCCAGTCATCTACGGAGTCAGCTCAAGCAGGCTGCCAAATGCTGGATGTATTACAACCATCATGCTACGGAGTTTATCAAACTCCTGCTTGCAATGATAGCATGATGTGACTTGCTACAGATCTGTGCTACACTCTAACTAAAAGCAAGTTGCTGCTAATCAATCAGATTCTCTCAGGCAATTACAGTCTCTGCAAGTTCCTTCATCTACTCTTCTTAGGAAATGTCCGGATCCATTCTCTCTGAACAAATCACCCCCAGAACTCAGCCTACAAGACAAATCTAGTTGCAATCCACTAACACCTTCAGTCTTTGGTGAAAATAAAGTCTGCTTCTTTGAAGAGCTGCAGAATCTCCTCTGTACCAAACTAGTCTTGAAGATATGATTGCTGTGCAACACCTCCCCTATCTTTTTAATCATAACTGTAAATATCCAGTTTGGGAAGACTAAAATTTGAGAGTAATGATCTGAAACCTGTAACATCCCACGTGTTTTCCTATCCATATGGGAAAATAGTTCTCTGTAATTTTTGCCACTAAGTTCTTAGAAAGCCACAGCAAGATAGGAATACTGTTTAACATATTTTTTATTTAGGAATAGTATGAAACAATAAAAAAAATCTGTAGAAACTCTTCATTACAGTTTGAGATCAAACCTTACCCTTTGAATTTCACTAGGAACTCTGTTTCCATTTTTCTCTTTTGCTGCTGCTGCAGGCTGCTTCCTAGGAGGCTAATGAGCTGCAGGTGACCATGCCCTTTGCTGGCTGACCTTTGTCTCTCCAGCCTGTAGCCCCAAAACCTTTCACCCTGGTTGTGTCCTGGCAATAGACCTTGCCACATGTAGTTAACTCATCATCCCTATCCTGTATTTGAAATCCTATTATTAGATAACAGCATTAAAACCAGCACCAACAGCAAATGAACTATAGATTCACCTCTAATTAATATCTGTATTTTTATAGGCAAGAGTTTGATTATTTGTGGAGTGAGAACATACAAAGGTTGCAGTTGCAGCTGAGAAATCAGTTAATGAGTTGTAATAATATATTGGTGGGAAAGGTTCCTGTTGCTCGTGCTTCGGTAGACATTGTCATGAGATATTATGATATACTTCCTAAGTCACATATGGTAACCATAATGTACTGGAAGAGAGATGTATCTATTTTGGTCATCCTTTGTGCTTGACAGCTCTCAAGGTGACACCAAATTATTCTTCTGATCTTATAGATTCCTGTGGAGCTGCTTCTCTCTGTTGATCTAAGACATGTGAGAAGAGTTTCTCTTGAAGCAGTGTTGTCAGACAGCATATGGAAGCTGGACTCAGTGTAGCTCAGCTTTACCCTATGGAATCAGATTCACTAAGGGATTATCGAAAAACCTTAAGTATCTGGGTTGCAGGTGTTTGAGCTGTGTATACATGTTGTGAATACATATGGCCAGCCAGCTTCCTTCTCAGAGAGTGAAGGCTGACACATTCTTTCAAAGTACAATCTCTAGAAAAACAGATATTCCAGAAAATATATCAAGTTAATATTGTCAGAAAACAGAAGTGATACACGTGGTGCACCCTCTGATGAAGCATATGTCTGAGCAAATCTTACTGCCTTTCAGAGGTCATCTGTGACAAATGATAGGTCAGCACATAAGGCCTTCAATATATTTCAGAGCAGGAAGGAGTTTAAATAAGAATAAGGTCAAATTTTCAGCCAAAATATGCATCATATGAAAAAACTGCAAACCTGACAACAATTCATGTTTGCTATTTCATATGTGTTGAGGTGCGTTGGAAAATTCAACTCAAATGCAGTGAGATTGCTGATACAAGGTGAGGATTTCTAGAAAATCTGCATTAGTGTGGAAAAACATTGTCAGTCACTGACAACCTGTGGATAACCAGAAACAGTTTATCAGAATCCCAAGGGGACCTCGGCCTTTTATTAATGCTTGTCTGTTCAGGGCATGGTCCTACATGGCACAGTGCACAGTAGTCAGCTTCAGCTACAATTTAATTAATTAGGGATCTCTTCATATTTTTTAGCATTGGTTGAACAATGTGTGTGTAAAACTAGCTGCTCTTAACAAACCAAATTCACTGTATGTGAATCTTCCTTTCTTAGAAAATATAAAAACTTCTTTACAACAGCAAGGGAGATTAGTACTTTCAAGAAGCAGCAGAATTAGTCTGGAATATTAGTGAGGAGAAAGAGCATTGTCTGGGAAAGATCAAGCAAGCAGCTGCAATATGAAGGATGTGACTCAGAACTCAAGCTCAGAGAGAATTGTGAACTAAAGGACGTGACAGGTAACAGGATCTAATAGTTTGTCTACAATGAAAATGAATTCACCCAAAACAAAACCAGGGGAATCTGAGATAATAAGGGGAATAATGGCTGATATCATGTAACAAATTTTACTAGAACTGCTCAGAAATGTCTAAATGTATCTTCTTTTTCTGTTAAAAAAAAAGTGAACTAAATATCACGGAAACAGGTCACTGGAAAATACTAACCTGGGAATCTGGGGACAGACTGGGAACACTTCCTGTAAGGAGAGCTGCCAAGATTGACTGCCAGACAAATTTCTTCCAGAGGTTTGCCAGTTTGCTTAGCTGTGTGCTTGACATATGCCTCAGGTTTGTGACCTAAGATTTAATGGGTTGGCACCCCTGGAAGCTACTATCCTGTGCTGGTTTCTATCGTAGAAACCAGCAGTCCCGGAGAGTTTTCAGCTTTATTAAGTCCAGTAGAGTAGCACTTAAGAGCTGTGGTTAATTCTGTTGTCATTGGGAGTTTGATTTGAAATATCAGAAGTGAAATCTCGTTTCAAAATGAAATGTGGTATGAATTTTCTCTTTCCAAAGAAGTGTAGAAACTTCTGAAGACATTTTGGGACAACATGCAAGATCATCCTCTTCCAATTTCATAATACCTAATGGAGAAGAAATTCTTACTTTTCTCAGCTTTTGCACCTTTATAACAGAATGACAAATAGTCTCCCACTCATGTGCTCCAGCAAAGAAATGGAGTTGTATCAAAAGATAAACTTGTCAGGGTTAGCAACTCAGGCCACGCTTGACTTCACATAGCTCGCCTTATGGTGGTGTGTTTCCGCTTTTCACTTGTTTTTTTCTTAATATGCATTAGTCATGTCAGATTAAAAGCCCTCCTGAAAGGTGAATGCATAGTCATTGGCTTGCAAATAGCAAACACAAGAGAAGACAAAGGCACCAGAGTGGGGAAAATGTGAATTATTCAGAGTAAATATAGGCCAGAAAGGGAAGTTGCTTTTGAAAGGATGGTTTCTCGAGCTGAGACTTTCTGTCCATTACCAGCTGGTACATTTTTTAAGTTCTAAGCAACATTTTCTTTCCTAGATTTGCTGAAGTAAACTTAGAGAGAAAAAGGCAAGGAGATTTTGAACTGCTGAACTGTTCTGGACGGGAAGAGGAAAGGGATAAATATTATTACCAAATTAGTTATTAAAAAAGCCCTGACAAAACAAGAAGAGTTTCTAGATACAGAACCTTTAAATAAAGAACAAAAGCAGGTGAAATGCTAAGTAAACATATTTACAACTAGAACTTCCTCACTAAAAGATGTCATATAATCAGTCATAATATCCTATCTTGACTAGGATAGTAGAAACTTCTGAAAACTTTGAAATTGTATTTCTGTGTGGTGAAACCACACAATCCATATCATAACATGCTATGTGCTGATGTTGTGGTTTAACAATGGGACAGGTGATTACTCATGAGTGCATGAAGATTCCTGCTACATTAATGTAAAGTTGTTTACATGTTTCATGTTCATTGAGGATGGAGAGTCTTGGATAGATACCCCTCTTACTAACATTCAGGCTTTGTAATACAGATTGTTAACAATACAAATGTTGCAAAGGGGATGCACTCCAACAGCTCTGCAATTTCCTTCTACATCTGGACCCCAATCTGAAAAAGATAGTGTGGGACTGGTTCACCTGATTTCCACTTGTCCAAACATAAAGAAAAACACAGTGAAACACAGATGTCCTATGCATTGCTTTAGCCACATATATTTCTCCTGAGGAAAATGCAATGTAATTAGACTTATGGTTGAAAGAAGAAACAGAGGCATATTTCTGCTGTCTCTGATACACTGAAGGGTCTTTCTAAGAAACTGTGAGAGTTTGTCCAAACAAGATGATTATTGTTTCACATTAAGAGAGTAATTCAGATTCTCATCTCTTTCATATTATCACTGGTAATGTTAAGAATTAAAGCATGAAGTTTCCAGCAATATAAGTGTTTGCAATCTCAATTATTTTCATACTCGCACTGTCTAGGATAATAGATTTGCTCTATATTCCTCTGAAAGAATTTTTCTGCTCTGTGTCACTCATTTATGATATTGGACACAGGAATGCGTTGCCCAACTTTTTGATGGAGACCTACATCAATATTCTGGGGTTCTGTACTCTCAGCTGGAGGCAGAAAAAAAAGGCTGGAGCTGTTACCATTTCTAATCTCTTGTTGTTTTCAGCTTTGAGGAAAACAAATCCAGTATCAGTGTACACAGTTGAAAAAACATTCACAGCCTAATAAATACTTTTGCTTGCGGTTGTAGTCAGCTACTGAGCACTACTGTAGCACAGTGCAAATATAGGCTCTGTGTCATATCATTGGCTTTCAAGACACGAGTGTAGGATTCCTCATAGTGTTAAAGCCTTTCACGGTAAACGTCTGTGCTATAAATTTTGATGTACTTCTCAGCTGAATGGATGCTTTGAATGGAGACAGTCTGGCTGGAGCTAAAGTAGTTAGGTTTGATTTACCTCTTCTTTATTATTCAGTTCTATCGAGAATTTGGAGGAGTGATATCAAGGCATGTTGATTGACTTCAGTTTGTAGATTGAAATAAAGTGAGTGCTATTTAACCTTGGCCAATACTATACAACCTTATAATGATATTATTAGGATGAAGTAATATGTAGATTTTTAAGACAGACTATGAAACCTGATGTTTCCAAATAAATGCATCGACAGATAAGTTTTTTCTAATAATCATTCAGTGTGTGTTTTTTGAGCAAGTCCTTATGAGGTTTCCAGAATTAGAGAAGTACTTGTGAAGAGTCCCCGTGTGCGCCTTTTCTTAAGCACTATTTATATTTAGTTTGATTTCTAATGTTTGGTTTGCATATGTTGGCCATATTCATGCACTGCATCTCATCTGCTGCTTTTTCTAGAGCTAAAACAGTTCCTGCTCTCCAGCAGTTGCAGAATATTCCTCCTCGCTACAGCTTTCAGCTGCAGTTTTAGTGAGAGCAAGATAGCTATTAGTGTGCCTAGAACGAGTGATGTAAAAGAATTGATCCATTTTTTAAGTCCTGTTATGACACTCTATAGGCTTCTTCATAAATATCTATGTACTTCTGATATTTCTTCTCAGATGGAACTCTAGATATTTGTGAAGTCAATTAATTTCCTCACCAGTTCTTTCTAGCTTCCTCACTAAAAAGCAAAGTATGATTTCTCTTTTCTTCTGGAATCAAGCAATGATATCAGGGTTACTTTCCAGCTAATTATTAACAAGATTCATTAACAGTTCTCAAGTCATTAATCCTGTGCAAAGCTCTTGTGTTCTGCTGCAAATTATAGGTGACAGTTTGAAGTACCAGGCAATAAAAAGGGCAAGTACTAGTGGGGAGAAAAAAAAAAATAGACAGATGTGCAACTGTCCTGGGAAAGATCAGGGGTCTTAAAATTGAGTAAGTCCTTGCCAGCAATATTTCAGAGGGTGGTGCGAATCTCTAGGGGCCTTCTGAATGGGAATGCCTGTCAACTGTGGCAGCTATAAGTTACAGTCCTCCAAGCACATGTTTGGACCTCTGCATACTTGTCATGCAGTCTGGTGGCTCAAGGTTAAGCCAGAATTAGGATATTTATATCCTGAATATTATTGTCACTAACCCACACCAGAGTTAGACACAGTTGAGCTGTATTTGGCCATTGCATTAGACTCCGTGCACTCGAGGGAAATTTCCAAAAAGAAGAGGGGAAGGGTTGAGTGGTATCAGCTGTTACCATGCAGCAGAGCAACAATTAAACACTCTGTGTGGGTAGTTCTGGTTAGTGTCTATGTATGCAGAAACCTGACCAGCTCTCACAGGCATATCTGCTGTTACTGTGCACCATGCCTTGCTGTTCTTGCTCAGGCAAAACTGTCAGCAGCTGACAGTGGAGCATGATCCTGTGCTTTAAGGCCTTACTTCTTGATCTCCATATCCTAGAAATTAACTAGTGTAAACAAGGTGAAATATAGAATCCCTGCAGCCTTTTATCAAAATAGAACTCTATAAATGAATCTCAGTTTATTCTTTTCCGTCTCTGTCGATTTTCCCAGACCAACCCTTCCCATGGACCAACAAAAATGCTTAGCATTTAACTGAACAGCTATATCCGTCTCCAGCTGAATTTGAAATAGTTGCAACCCTCAAGCATCCAGGTCTTTCAGAGACTATGAAGATCCAAAGAGTGTGTGCAAAACAGAGCCTGCAGAGTGAAGTTGTAACAGGAGATTTAGTCTGTCTTGCACATCCCGAAGATTCATACTTGGGTTTTTATTCCAAATGAAGAAGACAGATGTGAACAAGGAGGAGTCTACATACAATTGGAAGGTTATGGAGTAAAACCACATATAGCCCACTGAGCTATCAAAAGAGTGTGGTTCCCATTCATTAGTTGTCATGGATGGGAATTCCCTTTGAAGTTCTAGTACTACAAGTTCTAAATTATTTGCTGTAAGTGTCTGGCTCTCTGTTTAGAGTGCTGTATTTAATGGCAGGTAGAATATTGTTACGATGGTACCCAGAAAAAAAAAAAGTGTAATTGTGCCTTTTCTGTAAAAGAGACACATGTGAAAACCATGCAGCCAAGTTCAACATTCAGCAGATGGCCCAGGACAGAGTGGAGAACATGAGGAGGAGAGACCTCACAGATGCAGCTCCACAGATGTAAAACCAAGAGCTGTGCTCCTGACCACATGCTTTGAAGTGGTTTCTAAACCAAATCAACTTGAAGGAGCCTGGGAACATCTTTCATCATCTGTCTTCTTGCTTCCCTTCCTTGATTAGTGTCAATGAGCTTGAGGGTGAGGGCTGAAAAAGGCTTGCCTGTGCGGCACTCCTTGTTCTGTCCCTCAGGCAGGATTCAGGAAAACACACGCAGTGAATTGTCTTTACTTCTAAGTATTTTTCGTATGAGACTAATACAACCACCTGTCCAATTGGCTATATACAACACATGAAACATATGTGTTGCAACTGACACAGTTATTGTATTGGCAAAGTGCCAGTACCCAGTATAATTTAAATATCCTGGACTCAGTGCTTATCAGTAGCTTGTCTCTGAGAAGACTGTGCTGATATTTCTAGTTAGTTCTTGCTACAAAAATCTAAGGTGGCCCTGCTCTATGAGTAGACTGTGAATATAATTTATGTAATGTTTCTGTTTTCTATGATTTTATGAATTATATTTCAGAATTAATAATAATTATTTGGGAAGGCAGTTGTTCTCATTTATGTGTGTGCTTCTGAACAACTTGAAATGTATCTTTGAATTAACAAACCATGGAGATATAGAAGATAAAAGCTAAATTATAACTCTGTCATAGTATAACTGTTTGGATTTTGTTGGACTATTCTGCTTGCTTTATAAACTCTGTTTTCTTCAATGCCATGCTTTTTAATCTCTGTAAAAAATTATTCGGTGTCAGTAGTTGCCCATATGCATGACAACCTTACCGCTTTTAGGAGGAAAAGCCTGGCATCATATTGAGCCACTAAGTACATCATTTCTAGTTCCACATTACATTCCACAGCAGTGTCAGTGTTCTACTTAGTGGGTATTTTTGCATACATGTCTTTCTAAATCTGGCACTAGTTTCAGAGGCAATTGTTACTGTACTTTTAAAAATCTACTCTAAATGTCAGAAGTTCCTCAATATAGGATAAAATATTCTCAAGTCAATGATAATTACACACCATTTTGACAGTTCTCACAGTTTAACATATCTCTTAAGGAGCTAATGACTACACCATAATTTCATCTCTCACTAGAAAAATACATACATAAATAAATACCACTCCACAAACTGACCTATTGAACAAAACATGAAAGAGGAACACTGCAAATTCAAACACCTTTAGGTAAATAAGCAGCCCTCAACATACATTTTTATTTAAATCTCAGTGTTTTTACCAACAGTTTCAGCTTTTTGTGATGAGGATTTTTTTTCCCTTTTTTTCCTTTTTCTTCTTTTTTGATCACTCGAGGTTGGCAACAGAATCACAGAACCACAGAATCATTTAGGTTGTAAAAGACCTCTGAGATTATCAAGTCCCACCTTTAAAGATACCACCCTCTGAACTAGACCATGGCACTAAGTGCCATGTCAAGTCTGTTCTTTCTTGATCACCTGCAGGGATGGTGACTCCACCATTTGGATGGCAGTCTATTCCAAACAAATAACCCTTAACAACCCTTTCCATGAAGAAATTTTTACTGATGTCCAGGCTGAACCTCCCCTTGTGCAGCTTGAGGTGATGTCCTCTTGTCCTGTCACTGGTTGCCTGGGAGAAGAGAGCGAACCCCCCCAGCTACAGTTTCCATTCAGGCAGTTGTAGAGAATGATAAGGTCATGCCTGAGCATCCTTTTCTCCAGGCTCCCTCAGCCCCTCCTCGTAAGATTTGTACTCCAGACCCTTCAACAGCTCCACCACCTCAATATCCTTGCAGTGAAGGCCCAGAGCTGGACACAGTACTCAAGGTACGGCATCACCAATGCAAAGATATGATGCTGTTCCATGAGAAGAAACTCTAAAGCCATTCCAGCTCTCTAGTTTTAGGAGTGAAAAAATCATCATCCATCATCCAATAGTAAGATTTAAATGCCCACATCACTTGCACATAAGCATATTTCTGGAACTGTTTTTGGTTTACTGCCTAAAGTTCATTATTTTTGTTTTTTATTTGATGGAGAGACAGAAGGTGATAAGTACAGATGGATTTTGGTAAGTAAATATATAGGGATACATACCATTTCTCCAGCAGAAGATATCATACATACTTAAAGTAAGAATGGTTTCCAGTACAAAGACAAATGCAGAAGTTTCAATACATAAATTTCATTTTCTGTTTACAAAATACATTTATGTTTGCCCTATTCTTATATGCCTAATGTCAGGTACTACCATTTTCCTTGGAATGGAGTTTTTAATTTAAAATAAGATTGTTTAACTGTGGCCAGTTCTGAAACCTAGACAAATACTACAGTCGTTCTCCTTTGGCAAAGTGACCTCTCAGTGCTGTGGTTTTAAAAATGCAATTGTAGAGGTTGTGTTCCTTCGTGTGGAAGAAGTAACACACCTAAATTTTCTCTGCATTACAGTTAAGAATTTTGCAAAACTTACACCCTTCAATTCTGTGAAGATTTTAGCAAGTCTCATGTCAATCATCCGAAAGAACAGGATAAGGCTGAAGGATCAATGGTAAGGGCAAACCAAAGTTTTGTGAATTTACTGTAAGGTTTTCACATTTTGGGAGTTAAACTTTAAGGAATCCTTCTGAAATACCTTTAATTCATTGTTAGTTTAAATTGGATATTTTTCAGAATGTCCTTCATATTTTTGGTGCTGACTCAGATGTAAAAAGATCCAAAGGAATGATATGCAGCTAGTAATACAAATTACGTGATCTGCAATAGACTTTTTATTGGCACAACTGTTCAGGATTTTCTGTGTGTGGAAAAGCCAGAGAGTACTTTTCAGAACATAGTAAAGCAGTCCAAGCTAAAATTTCTTAGCACCTCATGCCACTAGAAATGCTGCGGTAAAACTACTTCACATTTTTAGAAGAAAAATATTTTTTTTTGTACTTGGATTATGAAGAATTTGACCCTGTAGTGACTCATAACAAACAGATCCATTGAAAATGACTTGTGGGAAATAAAACCTTAGTGTGAAGTTGAGTAAAGAAGAGTTATAGGCTTGCAATGTGATGCAGTCAGAAATAAAGGCAAACACAACACTGGTGGGTATCAGGAGAAGTGCCTCCACCAGAAGTGGAATACTGTTACAGTCAGACCCCTCTACTTGTCACTTGTGGGACCCCACCTGGAGTACTGCATCCAGGTCCGGGGCCCTGTGGGATGATGGCCAAAGATCCAGAATGGGCCAGGGCTTCCTGCCTGTGGCCTACACTGTGTACCTGTTGTCTTTGCAGACGGAGAGCTGCATAGCGCACATCAAGAAAGGATGAGTTGGCTGAAGGAGAAGGTCCTGTGGAGATAGGATGGGCAATGGCTCTGATGAACAGCGCAAAATGCAACAAAGTCATTTGACTGGAACTTCGAAGGGCACCGTCGCTGAAAATGTAACTTTTAGAGTCACAGAGTCATAGAACAAATAGGGCTGGAAAAGACCTCCAAGAGCATCCAGACCCACCTTTGACTGATCACCACCATGCCAAGTAAACCATAGCACTAAGTGCTGTGTCTATCTATTTCTTGAGTAATTTCAGGGATGGTGACTCCAGCACTTCCATGGACAGTTGTTCATGTGCTTGACAACCTGTTCCGTGAAGAAATTCTTCCTGATGTCCAACCTGAACTTTCCATGGTGTAGCTTGAGGCCATTTTGTCTTGTCCCAATTAAGGGTCATTTACATATTAAAACACACATCCTGCACATACTAATAAGTATAACGAAGTACATGCTACCATGTATATGACCGTATTACTCAAACTGTCTGCTTAGATCATGCTATATGTAACAGAGAAGGAGGGGATAAGATTGAGTTGTATATAAGGAAAGCAGGAATTTTGCCAAGTTAGGAGAAGGTCCCAAAATCACCTTGCAGACTGCTGGCTGGCTACCTTCCTCTCCCTCCTCCCAAGGAGAAACACCTTCTTGGTAAGCTTCCGAGTAGGATGGTTGTTACTATTACCCAGGTTAGCACAGTATTATTAGAGCTCTATTGCAGCTAGTGTATTCAGCAATGATGATGCTGAATCTGTGTGTCTGTTGCTTCAATAAACCACACTATTTGTGAACCTGTGATAGCAAAGTTATTACTGATTGCGACTGGACTCGAAGTGACGGGCTGGTTAATCGCACCATTTGTGAATCTATGATACCACAAGTTCTTATTGAACATGATGAGAGTTCTAGTGCCAAATGGGTTATAATCAGAGATTAAGCCTAGACACACCCAGCCTCTCTGATCTCTGGGGACCAGGTGGAATGCAAGGGGGTTTATTTCCTGGCCAAATTGCCTAATCTAATGCAACAGGCCCTCAACATACAAAGGAAATGGACTCGTTGAAGTAAGTCCAGAGGAGGCCATGATGATAATCTGAAGGATGGAGACCTCTCCTATGAAGACTGAGAGATTTGGGTTTGTTCAGACTGGAAAAGAGAAGACTTTGGAGACACCTTTCAGCAGCCTTTCTAAAGGAGGTCTACAAGAAAGCCAAAGATGGACTTTTTAAAAGGGGGTGTAGTGAGAGGATAAGGATTAATGGCTTTAAACTGAAAGAAGGCAGGTTTAGATCAGATATTAGGAAGAAATTCTTCATTGTGAGAGTGGCAAGAAGAAATTCTTCATTGTGAGAATGTCAAGGCACTGGAACAGGTTGTCAAGAGAAGTTGTGAATGCCCCATCCCTCGCAGTGTTCATGGCCAGGCTGGATGGGGCTTTGAGCAACCAGGTCTGAGAGAAGGTGTTCCTGCCCAGGTTAGGGGGTTTGGAACTAGGTAGTCTTTGTCCCTTCCAGCCCACACCTTTCTATAATTCTATGATGAAACATCTTTTGTACAATTAATTTCAAGCTTGGATGTTGTATTCAGGAAAGGTTAATTTGGACTATAATGGGAGAGGAATGAGGGGAAAGAAGAGATTATAGGTTGCGAGACACTAGAAGAGACTAGTTTGCTTTACATTGTAAAACACAAACTATGAAAGAATATTTTCACTTTCTAAAGCAAGGAGGAAGAAGAGTTATATATAACAGCAGATTATGCTGGCAGAAACCCAAGCACAGCCATGGCTCACAGCTGTTAAAGAGTCTTTTCAAACAGAACAAAAGAGCAAATCACCTTAAACTGGTACAGACTACTGTGCATGCAGTTAGAGAAGTCTGGGCTTCAGCACTTAGGAGGTCAATTCCAGCATGGCGTGCTATGAAGACCAAACAGGGAAATGGGAGCTGATTTGGATTTTTTTTCAGTGAAATCTGTTTCTTGTGGGAAATTCTAAATTATCAAACAAAAAATTTCCCACTCTGGTTTGGAATTTCTTCTTACTTGAAACTTTCAACTCATTTTTTTCTTCCCCTTCCTCAGGATTTCATTCTTCACCTTGATGGGGGATAAGCATTTTTTGCGTGAAAGGAAAACTCTTTCTTTTAGGGCTTTGTTAGCAGGCATACTTACGCATTGCCTGACTGTACTGAGAGGCAGTGATTTACACCTCTATTCCACTTGCTCTTCAAGATTTTAATTCTGTTTCCCACTAAATACATCACTTCTTTGTGAATCCTCTATAACAGTAAATACACTTTCTCTGCTTTATTCTGATTCCAAGCCAAAATACATGGAAGAATCAGATCTCTATGTTATCGGGATTTGATCAGGGATGATAGGATACTCAGTACTCAGACTTCAAAAAATATTAAAATCACAAGTACAGTAGCTGATAGACCTCTCAGGTTTAAAAATCTATCCACAAAAAAGCATGAAAGAATGACAACATGCATAGAAACTTCACTACACATGGGAAGACTGTCCATCAGTAAAGAAGAAGTAATACTGAAAGTTTTATCACTAAAAAAGCCTTTTGTGGGGATGCAGAAAGTGTGGTTTAATTCAGGTGATCTGACTCTTTTCTATTTCTTGTTTTAAAAGAAATTTTAATCCATTTTAATTTGAAAGACTAAAGAGCCCTTCCAGTAGTGGCAAGTGGGGTAGCCTACATGACAGATCCAATCCAGACTTCAGAAGTGCTGGACATGTCTGTAGTCCAAACATTTGAGCTGGTGTATAGCTGCTGACACTAGAAGTCCTGGATTTCTACATTTTGGCTTTGAGACTCTAGGCCCTGAAATTCATAGTTGCAAGGAAGCTCTGTGGCAAGGGCCGTCCAGCTTCCCTGCAGGGCTGCTCCCCCAGCACATGCTGGATCCTGTCAGAGACAGCCCATGTCCTCGGGATCTGATCGGATGTGCTGGAAGGAGGTTCTTTGAAAATCTGAATTATTTGAAAATCCTATCTTTGAAATATATCCAATTATATTTCTATGAAATGTTTTGGACAAGGACAGTTCCTGACCACAGTTCATAAGAAAGCTCTCCACCTGACTGGAGAATGGAAAGACATCAGGTCATCCTGAGGTACAGCTTCAAACAACAACACATTACACAAACCACATAAACTGTAGTTTGCTTGCCTTCCTCTCTTCATTCCTTCCATCCATCCATTCCACTGCCTCCACAAACACAAAACCCAAAGAGATCTTATTCTGCCCTCATCAGAACTCCAGCTTTTCTTGGTGTAAAATACTTCCACATGCATTACTTGGAGAAGCACAAGGGGGAAGTTCTGATTTGCAGCCCTTTCTGGCATGTAGAGATAACATACTGAAAACGTGCTTGATTGCCTGGTTGAGTTGGAGCTAAAGAAACTGAAATAACATCACCGATACCTCTGTTAGATATCTTTTGTGCTGAAACATTGCTACCTTCTAAGCATACGTTAAGACAGCTGGCAACAATTAGTTGAGCAGAAACAAGCAGTAAAATCTTGGGACTGGGAGATGAGACACAATTGGAATTGCCTGCCCTCTTCTTTTTCCAGATTTAGATTAATTTTTAGCTGTTAGTTTTTTATATTTTCCTACCCTTCAATTCTTTTTCCCATTTCAGCATGGGAAAAAATGTTGCGATATCTCAAAAACTCTATGGAATGGAAGGATAATGTTCTATTTAGATTTGGAGAGCAGATATAATACCAATAATATTGTTCTTTCCTCTTCCTTTAGTTTGTCTTTCTCTGAGTTTCTTCTCAGTCACATGAATAGAGCTAGACTTATTACAGTGTGAAGTGTCAGAGTTCACTGACTCAGACAGAAAACACACATCCTCCTGCTACATGATGGAAATATCCTTTAAATATTGTTTCTCAACTAAATATCTGTGATTACAGCACACGTAGAGCTTGAAAAAGTGTAAAAAGGAATGAAAATCTGGCAACACACTAAATATAATGTTCTGTTCAATGCCAGAATGGCAAATTTTAAAAGCCATCTCACCACATCCCATATGGTTTTTGTTATAGCTGAAGTCTTTCAGTTAACATAAATGACTGTGCAGCTATTGAAACTGGTGTACATGAAACAAAAAATTAATTCATGATCTGAAAGAAGAGAAAGCTACTGCATTTTTCTCCTCTGACTAAACTGAAAGTTGTTGTTGTATTTACAATATGCAGCATTCTGGAGAGAGAAGGAGGTTTGTGTGGGACTGGCCTCCCAGAAAGATCAAGCAGCAATGGCAACAACAACAACTTTGTTGTTTAGTGGTTTTCAGAGGCACTTTCAAAGCCCTTACAGGAAGAGTACATAAAAAACCTTTAAAGAAACACAGTCAAACACTAAATTTAAAGCAGAAGTGAAAATGTGGTTTAAAATAGACTAGGAAACACATTCCAAAGAGACACCCTTCAAGGCTCTTGAATGATGTTAGAGAGGATATCTGCAAGTTACGGCTGAGAGTGGTCTTGACAGTAATACAATCAAACACTATATGAGTGATTCTAAGATTTTTAGAAATTTTTTTGTTTCGAATTTTGTATGACACGAAGTACTTCTGTGCGGTGCTAGAGTATGATGTAATTGCTAATTAAATGCTCTTCCCAAAACTCATAATAGCCACATTGGCTACACTTACACTATTACATAAACAGGGGCCAGGCAGCAAACAAGAGTGTTGGATTCCAGATAGTTGAGAGAGATCAACTACTAATTCTCCTCTTTGCTCTATTTGACTGACCTTGTCCAAGACGAAGCTATCCTTGGTTCCAGGGACAGGTATCTTCAGGGAATGTTCCCACCAAACCACAGTATAGGGGTTGCATCAGAGTTCACTCCATCTGCAGCACATAATTCTCCAAAGCAATGCTCTCAGGCTTTGCATCCCCTTACAATCTTCCATACCTCCTTTCTACACTCCAGGGCATGCAGCCATTACCCTGAGTTTCAGCCTCTAAAAATCCACTCTGGCACAGCACATTCTTTACATGACCTCACACAGTCCCAGGCCCTCTTTCCAGAAACCTTGTTCACTGGGCCTCTTGTGTTTAGCTGCACTGAGGTCCCATCTGAGCCAGGTGAAGGTCCGCAAAGGACAGTGTCCACTGGAAACACTTGCACACAATTCCTTTGGCTAAGAATATAAAAGCAGGAATCTAAGTACATAAAAAGCAACCAGGGAATGATACTTCTTGTGCCCTAATACTTTGTCCTCAGGGATTTTCTGAGGTAGAGATTGTTACTTCTGTTTAATAGTTCCTACAACATAAAAACTTGCCCATGATTACAAGAAACTGAGCATGAACTTTGATTTGCCTAAATATGTGTAAATTGCACTCCAGTCCTATTTACACCCTTGCTGGGATTTGGGAAAGATTAAAAAAAACCCCCAAAAATGAAGAGACTTTTTAACTGCTTGTTCAACGGTAAGGCTGGAGAGTTTATTTTGAAGATATACTCCACTGCTAGGAAGACCACAGGTTTTTTATTTTGTTGACCTAAAAAATGCACTTCTTAAGCAGTCATTTGAGTTTAGCAGCAAAGGCTTTAGGAAGATAACCAAACTGTCATGAGACTTGAACATTGAGAATGACACAGAGCATCTGACCATATGACCAGGATTCAGAGGTTTCTTATGCCTTGTGCTTTTTTTGCTATTTTTTCTTTTACTAAAGATTCCTGAGGGCTTTTAAAAAGAGTATCTTATAATCAACTATATTTGGTAGCTTATGAAATATACTAATTTTTAGGGGGTTTTGTTGTTGTTTTTTTTTTTTAATTTGTAAAAACTGTCATTGCTTTCTTGCATGAAATGTTAACACTGGCAAGAATGTTTCAATCAGGTTGAAGCCTGTTTATCATCTCTCTTGGCCCTGCCTAAATCAAGGCAATGTAATAAACTATCTGGAGAAATGCTGTTCTTAGTATTACTCTTGGATTCAGATGAAGAAGTTGAACTTATGAAAATATTTTGTGTTGATGAGTATAATCTTTGTCCAATCGAGCTATCTTAACAGATCAAATCAATACTTAAAAAAAAAAAAAATTAAGGGCAACAAGAATACATTACTGCAGTTCAGAAATAAAACAAGAACAAAAAAAATTCATTTCATTTTAGTTTGTCTTTCACAATAATTTTCCTGTTTCAGTCTGGATAATGCTTTCTCTCTTTGTGGCACACCCAGTCCAGGTAGACTATGTATGTATTTCCCTATTTATAGCTCTGAAAACACACACACTTAAATATTCTATAAGTTATTATTACTCAAACAGAAGCTGTGGGCGAATATTGAAATTGTTGACTGTACCTTCACAAACTGTCTTATGCTGACAGTGTAACTATATGATAATCCCTTCTGGTTTTAAAATTCCTGACTAAATATGGATTTCTAGCGGACTTTTCATAGGTGCACTTGAAGAAAAAAAGGTGTTTTCTGCACACTTTTCCAGTGAAATACAGCTACCCTCAGAAGGTAAATTAAATCAGCTTAAAACCAGCTATAACCCCACAGAGTGGAACATTCTCACAGTTCAGGTGCTGGTTACAAAATCAGTTTGACGCTTTTTGGGACTGATGCAAGAAATGGATGAAGAGATTTCTTTGAACCACAGGAAAAGTTTTGTTTGAATTATTTTTCCTTGGTGGATCCAGGTTTAGACTGGTTCTCATTTTATCTGTGCCCTTTTCCCCACCTTGACATGAGTACACACAAAGCGGGGGCTTCAAAGCTGACAGCACTGGCCTAACTCTGTTCTCGTTAAAAGCATTGGCAAAACTCCCAGTGGCTTCAACAGCAACAGGATTAGGCCAACTGTGAGTGCTTTGAAAAACTCACCCAAGGCAATAAATCTCTCATTAATTCACAAGGAAGAAAACCAAACAGAAAAAGGAATGAAGAGAGGGAAAAGAAGAATCATCGTTGAGTTGCTCAAAGGCCTTTAACAGAAAAACGACCCTGGTTACATGCTGTGGCGTAGGGTCTGTGTGGCTGGTACGTGAGAGTTTGTGTTAGTCTGCTTAGGACTGTGCAGAGGGTGAGGATCCCTTCCCTGGCCACTATGTGCAGAAATTGCTGGTAACCCTGCTGTTTAAATGGTGCAAGAGCAAGGAGAGCTCTGAGCTCGCACTCCTGACTCACCCAGCTGCAGAACTGCACTGTATCGGGCCAGCACATGCTTCACCCTTTCCCCTGCAAAGCATGGGCTGCTCCAATCTACAGTCCCCTGGGGCACTTTGCTGTCATTTTTTTGACATATCTGCATCCACTTGTTCTCAATTCACATTGCATGTCTTGTAGTGCCTAAGGGGGGCCTACAAGAAAGCCAGAGAGGATCTTTTTACAAGAGCATGTAGTGATAGGACAGGTGAGAACAGCTTCAAACTGAAAGTGGATAGGTTTAGATTATATGTTAGGAAGAAATTCTTCACTGGGAGGTGGAGTGTGAGACACTGGAACAGGTTGCCCAGAGAAGTCTGAATGCCCCATATTTTGAAGTGTTCAAGGCTAGGTTGGATGGAGCTCTGAGCAACCAGGTCTAGTGGAAGGTATGCCCCTGGGGGGTGGATTGGAAGTAGATGGTCTTTAAGATTCTTTCCAACCCAAATCCTTCTATGATTCTATGATTTACATAATCTTTTTTACCACTCTTTTACCTGTGCCTGTCTTTGAATTACCTCCCTTATACTGGTGCTCTTCTGGCACAGAGATAAATTAGATAGCTGTTAACTTACCACAGTGGAGGGCACATAGGAAAACAATTCAAATAGCTTCTGACATTTCAGTTTCTGGTCATTTGCATTTCATGTATGAGTTGGAATCCTCCTCATTTTATTTCATGCACACCAAAACATGGAATTATAAAGTAAAAATTATAAATATATTGGTTTGTGATTCGGTGTGGGGTTTTTTTTGTTTGGTTTGGTTTGGTTTTGTTTTTTGGGGGTGTCAGGGTTTGAGACAAATTTGGAGGAAAATAGAGGGGGTTTTTGGGAGGGGTTTTCTTTGAGTTTTTTGTGTGGTTTTTTTGTTGGTTGGTTGTTTTTTTGTGGGTTGGGGGTTTTTTTTTGGCAGAGTGGAGGGGGAATTGTTTGTTTTCTCTTCAATAGAGACACGAACCTTGGAGAAATGGGACCAAAAAATGCAGTGGCAAAATAATTTGGGTATGAATGCAGTAAGACTGGATTTTTCCCATCATTTCACTCAATACCAGATCCTCCACCTGAACTTCCTTTTCCTTTCGCCCTTAATATTGGAGCAGGCTTTGTCATCTTCTGTGCTGCCACAAAGTGGAATTTGAGTAATTCTCAAAGCATTGACAACACTTTTTCATGAAATAGTGACTTTGGAAATTGTCCAGACTCTTCTCAACTCTCGAAAATGGTCATGATTTCTCACCTTCACAAAGCAACTTGCCTCTCACAGATGCTGGTATAGATAGGTGGTATTTCCCCCTCCACTGTTCATGAACTCCTCAAGCTGCACTGGAAAAGCAAAAGGGCTTTACATAGACCTACCGTGTGCCATCATCATTGTGCAAGGATTTGTCCTTATTTTCAGAGGAGAGCGTTCATACCTCCTGCTGACATCTCAAAGGAAAAAAGAATTTTACGTAACAAAGACATTAGTATATATCTTCTCTCAGACACCTAATTGTGATTTTTATTTCAACCAATGTTATTATGTTAATCCCAACAAATTTTAGTTGCAAATTCTTCCATTCACCCTTCATGGTATGAGGACCTGGTTCAAGGGTTTGAAATAGTAAAATAGAAGACTCTGGCATCCCTTTATAGCTACCAAGACCTTCAGGTTTGCATTGCTATAGATTCAAAGCCTTATATTGCTCTTCTGGCCTTGTATCAGCATTATTCTTGCACAATTTCATGACCACAAGTTGAATTAATGTACATTTTCAACGTGAAAGAAAATTCCTGATGTATGTTAAGCACAAATGGACTGAGGAAGTGTTTGGAAGAATACCATTGATCTATCTGAAAATGACCTAGGAGTTTGCTGCTCACACAAAAACTACAACTGGTGTTTTTTCCAAAGAAATGCTCCTAGCTAGAATTTTGTATCTAGATCTGGGGAATTCATTGATTTGCAGGGCTCACTGGCAGACATACAAGAACTCATTTTGCATCAACCTGGAATGAAGTGTACAGCCAAATGAAAAGTAGGAAAAATAATAATGTTTGATTGACAACAAGTTTTAGGTTTTGGGAGGGATTACTTGTTTCCTTGTTCATTCTTTCATAAAACTGAAGTTGATTTCCAAATGCTGTGAATCAAAAAATAAAACCTCAAAGCTAAAATGCTGACTTTTTCCAGTTTTGAGACTTTTTTCCTTAAGAAGCATTAAAAAAACCAAAAGACAAAATTGAATCACTGTTATTGAGGAAAAACATTTTGGCCAAAAGGGTTTTATTCAACTCTGAATCCAATATCTTCCCATAGTGTGTCTCCACTTTTTTAATACACAGAGGGAACATGCAGAAATGCAAAACTTAGTGCAAATTCAGTAAAACTATGCAAAAGGACAAGTCAGCACAGAAGACAAAAGGAACTATGATGTTTAGTTTTTAGTTAAAGCTATCAAACTAGATGATAGCTGTGTCCACATCAACCTTGTTAAACCACGCAGGACTGCATTTTTTTTTTCCTTTCTTTTAGTAAACCCTGGGACGCATCTAATATATCTGCTTCTCCTTATGTTCAAAAGTTAATTGTGATCTTGGAGTGTGAAAAAGTAAATGTTGTTAGAACAGGAAATCACACATGATACAAAATAAATGCATTGTCATTTTTCTATTTCCTTGATATTCACACATTTGTTATTTTTATATTTTCTTGATATTCACAGCTCATAATTTATATTAGTGATTAATTTAAAAAGTAAAAGATGATCTTATTCCCTAAGTTAGATGGCATTATTCCATCAGTGATCATGACCTGCTTGTTAAACCAAAGGAGCCTGAGATTTTAATGGCAACTATCACACAAATATGCAAACAACAAATATCTATAGGCTAAAACAACAAGTAAAAAACCAAAGAAGAATGCTGAAGAAAGCATAAATTTGGGGAAGTTCGAGTTTGTTCACAGACAATTCACATGTGAAATACAAACACAGTGTGTGAGGTGCTGCAGTGTGATGGCCACTTTTATGACAGTCCATGCATAGTCATGAGTACAGAGACAGGCTGTTATGGCAAGTAGTTCCTTAATTTGTAGAAAAGCTAACATCATTTCCATTACCTTCACTGGTGTTCAGACTAGGCCTTAAGGTAGCAGCAGAAGCAGCTAGCAAATTTAACTTTTATTGTCAACCCTACTTTGAAACAGAGGTTCATATCTAGCCATTGCTATGCCATGGCTTGTTACAGTGACAATCAGAGCACTTTCTGTATGATGCACTTTTGCTTTCTGCAGTCTTCAGTGAAGATCAGAGCATCCCAAATGGTGCAGACAGACTCTGAAAATCTGATACTGACAGTGGCCTGAAATAATTGCAGTAGCAAGAGCCTTGCTGGAAGCCGGCAGCACAGTGTGCTAATGAGCACCGAAGTGATACCTGAACAGTAGGATAAATGCTGTGGACTGGAGTGGCTGTTGCAGCTGGGAGAGACCACTGGTGAGTATAAGAAGAAAAGGCTGATGTATCAGTAATTGGTTCGTTTAATGACTTGGAAAAAATTCACAGGCCTGAAGAGTGAATGGAGTTTATTGTGACTTCCGTGAAGTCTAGGTTTCCAAGGCACTGTTGATCGCTTATTGGGGTAAAGCATTTCTGTTGAAGGAAATGTAAATTCCCATTCAGAGATCTGAGTGAAATTAGGTGGTATTTTCTACTGTTGCATTTGAACTGTAAAAGTAAAAGGTACATAATCTTGGCAAAGACTAAGATGCACTGGGCTCATTCCTCTGGCATTTCCCATGAGATCTAAAGCTGACTTTTGGTTCTCCAAACTTTCTAGAGTATGTCAACCCAGGAAAAACATATTTGAAAAGGATCTTACATTCCTTTTCCAGATCTCAACTTGGTTTTCTGCCAAAGTGGTTTGAAGTAGTCTCTTAGCCAGTACATATCTCAGACCCTCACTTCTGAGCACAAAACACATAATCAGAAACCCCTGAACTGACCTAGAGACAACATTCCACCCTGGGACACTGGCAGATAAAAATGGCTGAGTTTGGATTTTCCTGGTTCCATACAAACAGCAAAAAAGCTGAAGCTTAGAATTTTTGATCTAAGGTTGAAGTATGTGGATTAAAGAGCAAGATTGATATCGAGAAATAGACTATTGTTCTAATGATAGCTTAAAAAATACCCTAAACAGTCTGGAGGTCTGTGCCTTCCCTGCAGTTATAGAGTGATTCCCAGGAACATCCAAAAGAACAGTGTGATCTACACGTTCATGTGTGTCCTGCGTCCAAACCATTTTGTTTTCTTGCAAGCAACAGGAATTTTGCGCAAGCGCCTATAACAGCAGTTGCAATGTACTAAGCCACTAGATGAGCTTAGGTACTACTTTGAGAGCAGTCTTTGCCATACTTCAGGCTGTGATTCTGATCGAATGTCTGGAGAGGGTGTATGGGATGCATGATGTCCCTGAAATGCCCTTCACACTGTAGCGTAGCTGTATCTTTTGATCTTGTATTTTTATACAACTACTTTGTATTTGCTAACTTCAGGCAAGATTTTGGCCTTAAAAATACTTGTAATCATTTTCTCTGCCATCAGAGTGAGTTCAGACACATACGTTACAAGCGATTTTAAAACAATGCATTCATTTCATAAAGCACTTGAATGACTACCTGGCACATGTTTGAACTCTGTCTGATAACTCTAGCATTTATTTTGATAGTTTCCTGCTTCAAAGTCTGGCACTCTGATGAAGTCCTGACCACTTCATAAAAAGCAAATGACGGCATGAATGTTGCCAGCAGGAGGGTGTAAGCCACAACCATTTGAAAAAAAATGACATGGCTCTTTTTAGCTGAGCCTCTCCCTGGGAGTTGATTGCTATGGAAAAGAGAGGTAAGAATTAGCTGCTTTTACAAATGTCAATGTTCTTAGAAGGTTCAAGTAACAAGAGGTGCTGAAAAGTATGGCAGCCAAATCCTTATCTTCTGACACTAATCTTGTCACTTCTGTGACATTCTTGGGCTGTTCTAACCCAGCGTCTGGGAATTTGAGACTTAATCTTTGGTATACCACATGCTGGTGCAGAATATAGCTGCTGCAAAATGAGACCAACCTACAAATGGGGGAAAGATCTATTTAAAAATGTAAAATCCCAGCCCCCTCATTCTTCCTTAGCATAGGCATTTTCAGAACCAAATTTCAGTCTCGTACTGACCACTTAATACTTTGTAAGCTGTGTTGCTTACTCCAGACAGGCAGGAATGTTTTGCTGTTTGTCTTTAAAGCCATCGTGTCATCATGCATGCCTCTGCTGGGAGCATCTACTCATTCAACACCACTGTGCAGTTCACATCCTCATTCTTCATTTCAGGAAAACTCTGTCTGGGTTTGTTTAAACAGTAGACCATAAGGGGAGTGAAATAGTATGATAATTAATTTTCCATCAGAAAAAGCAAGACTAAAATTTGCTTAGTTTTGTAAGAACACATGAAAGGTGTGTGAAAAGGTGGTGACCTGGTAGGCCTTGTCAATGGTATCCATTTGGTCTGCATTGCTCAGAGTTTAGATGGAGTAGAGATTCCAAATACTCACAGAATCACGGAATCACAGAACATGCTGAGTGAGAAGGGACCCACAAGGATTATCAGGGCCTAAGTCCTGGCCCTTCACAGGATCATCCCCAAGAGTCACACCACGTGCCTGAGAGCATTGTGCAAACACTTCTTGAGCTCTGTCAGGCTTGGAGCTGTGACCAGTTCCCTGGGGAGCCTGTCCCAGTGCCCAGCCACCCTCTGGGTGAAGAACCTTTTCCTGATACCCAACCTAAACGTCCCTGACACAAATTCAGGCCATGCCCTCAGTCCTGCCACTGCTCACCAGAGATATGAGATCAGTGTCTGCCCCTCCTCTTCCCCTCATGAGGAGGTTGGTTGGTGACTGCCCAGCCCTCTCATTTGTCAAGGTCTCTCTGCAGCGCCTCCAGGCCTGGAGGGAGTCAACAGCTCCTCCCAGTTTTGTATCATCTGTGAACTTCGCGTCCCTCCCAGTCCTGCACCCAAGTCCTTTATGAAGATGTTGAAGAGCACAGGGCCAAGGATGGAGCCCTGGGGAATCCCTCCAGTGACAGGTCCCCAGTCTGATGTCACCCCACTCACTGCAACCCTTTGTGCCTGACCCGTGAGCCAGTTGCTCACCCATCACATGATGTGTTTATCCAGCTGTGGGCTGGACATTTTGTCCAGCAGGACACTGTGAGAGACAGTACTGAAAGCTTTACTGAAATCCAAAAAGATGACATCAGCTGGCTTCCCTTGCTCAGCTAGGTGGGTTACCTTGTCATAAAAGAAAAACAGATTTGATAAGCTGGAATTTCTGCTCAGGAAACCGTGCTGGCCATGACCAAAGACTGAGTTGTCTTTTTGGCATTTTTCAATACCTATCAGAATAATCTTCTGCATTACTTTACCAGGCACTGAAGTGAGACTGACAGGCTTGTAGTTCCCAGGGTCATGCTTCTTGCATGCCGTTCATTCACAGGTTGTGCAGACTGTGGTGGGACTGTGCTCAGGGCAATAGAGTTACTGCCACTGCCTCCTAGGCCCCTTAGCTTAGCGGGGCCTGTAGTGGTCCAAGGAACTACTTGCTTCTTCTCAGTTACTGCTCCTGTAAGGCATGAGGAGGTGGCTGTACCAGCTTGAGAGTAGCTTTACATGCCATAATGCCTGACACATTTGCAGTGTTGCTGGGTAACAGTTTGAGACTTCATATCTTTTTTATTATTAATGACATATATCATACACTCAGCACAAGATATCTTCCTCAAGCTTTTAGTGTGACTCTTGGAGGTAAAGTCCAGGAACATGCCTTTTGCAGCTTGCTCAGAAATAAAGCTAATAGCTTTTAATATCAAAACTTGGGCTGCTGGGAGGCTGAAATACTAGCATAGAAATGTTATGAAGCAACAAGGTTCACCTCAGCCCTGCTCTTCAACCCCTGCTTGCTGCCGATGGCTCTGCTCTAAGAGAGCTCTGTTTACAGCATCCTTTTGTACAATAGCTGACCCTTTCACTCCCTTGCATCCACCCCACTGAGGTTAAGAGACAGGATGCAACAGTGAATCTGTCCAGGGACAGATCCCTCTAGCTTCACTCTTGCTTTTCTCCTAGGCTTGAAGAATTTCAACTTCCCCACACAGTGTTATGAACAGATATTTCCTCTCCCCAAATTGCCCCTCTTCCTTGCTTGTATGGAGCAGCCCCTACCTAGATGTTAGAGGTCTAAACAACTACAGATAGGGGCCAAGAATTGGCACCTTGGTGTACAAGGTGCTCATGTTTTAATCTCAGGTTCAGAGCAAGCTTGCCTCTTCAAAATAATTCTTGTAAGTGAAAGTGAGGGACAAGGGCTTGCTGCTTCTCGTCTGGCAGAGTGCTTTTGGAGCATCTGGGCCTGCTCTCCATCACGATGACCTAATTCTACATACATCCATATTGATCTGATCTGCGTCATCATCGGTTCAGCGTTCATTAATCCAATTGGGTGCAGAAAGCTTTCAGGGGAAATAGACGAAGAGAGAGAAAATATATGCTGTACTGTTAGAGTGGGAGTGAAATTAGATTATTTTTGTGCTATTCAGTTGAAACCTACTCAGTGACATTTTAGAAAGGTTGTGTGCAAACGCCCTCCCTCTCTCCCCCTCCCCTTCCTTCTGCCCTTCTTCTCTTTCTCTTTCTCCTTCTCCTGCTCCTTGTTGTTGTCGTTGTCTTCCTCCTCCTCCTCCTTCTCTGCACAGGAGGCAGTGGTGATGGTGTGCAGTGAAAGGTACCTCCCCATGCAGCCTCTGCCTCTGGCAGACAGCAAAACCCCTGGTGCCACCAGGCATGTTGGCATTCTGTTTGGCGTGACAGTACAGGCAAGCAGGTTCTCCCTCTGAGGGCACAGGTCAGTGTGCAAGTGAAAGATAGCACAAGCGCTGAATTAATTTCTCAGATTCCACACTATATTGGGCATAAGGTGGTCCACAGAGGAGGAGCAACCTTCTTGTACATCCCCACAGGCTCTTGAGAGGATGTATTTGCTCACCTCCTGCTTTAGGAGGAAAAAAGCTTGTCTCTTCTTGTTATATTTCTCATTAGAATCAGAACTGCTGGAGTTGTTCATGTTAGAGAAGATATGCGAGTGCAGAGCAGTTCTTGATGAGATGAAAAGTTAATGAGATTGCTTTGAGCTGGAGGCACCAACAATCATATACTCCCAACTGGTACGGCCACCACACGCTTCTCAGTTGAAGACTGAGCACATAAGAAATGCATGACATGAAAGCTCTATGGGTGTTAGCTGAGAACATACATTTTATGTACCAAATAACGCTATCATGTATTTTTAAAACTGTTAGGAGAAAGCACAAAGAATTGTGCTTTAGATTTGGTACAGAGTGTTACTGTATGCTGGTTTCATTGATTTTATTCAAACTCCTTTTTCATTCGCCACAAAGGCAAGGTCTCTGACCATTGCTGCTTCCGTTGTATGACCACTGCACTACAGCTGAACACAGCAGTAGGATATGTAACAGATAGAAAATACACTGAAATTAGGGAGATGCAAACAATTTACAATATTTGGTTTGACCACAACACGGCAATTATTTTGTTGTGTGATATTAATATAATTATGGAGATAGACTTAGTTGTATCACATTGCTTCTAATTGCAAGAGGAAGATATAGCAAAGATGATGCAAGAGCACAGTTAACATAAAGGAGACTTTTGTAAAACAGACCTGGAGAAAAACCTGAGGGAAACTGTTGTTCTCTTCCAAGATGCAGTCTGTGCAGTTCACAGCCATACTGAAAGAAAAGCAAAAATGAAACAGAGAACAAAGATTTTTGAGTGCCCTGTCATAGCTGCCATTTGGTGTATATGTCAGAAAAGTAATCACTCTGATGCATACTCCTCTCCCTCTCTCAGGAATTTGCTTTGCATGGTTAGTGATTCCAGTCTGCTGTTGCCATGAGGGATTCCTGACCCCTCAGTCACATTGATTCCCTCCCCATTTGGGCATGCAATTATTAATAGGAAAAAGAACTTTTCCAGGACAGAGGAAAAAAAGAAAGTTTTATCATAACAGCTTTTAGGAAATGGAAGGTAAGAAATGTGTAGCAGTCCTAATGTGTTTCTGTATTAACACACTTCAATAGTCTTGAATACTTCCATGACATCTAGAAATGTACCAGGATAAATGCTTTTGCCTAAGCTGCTCCCTTTGGCATTGTGGCTTTTCAGTTAAATAAACAACAGCAAAAATGCCTGTTGTGGGGGAGAGAGGAAAGTACTTTGCAGGTGCTGTGATCAATTCACCAGTGCAGCTGACATGAATGTGCCCTAAGTCCTACTTGATCTTCTTAATACAATGTAATCCTTAATTATCTATTTTGACATCTAATGAGCACACAACACGTGTGTGAACTCCCAAAGCATGTATCTGTCTTGCCTTATTAATTCCGTTATCCTGGCTGTTCCTCTGCTAACTACTGCTCTGAGTGACTCACAGATACAGTGTCTCTCCTTGCTGCTGTATCTCTGGCATGTAATCATAATAATTACTCTCCATCATGAGGGAGGTCTGGAAACAATAAAATCTTCCACCTGCTGACATATGTTGAAGTCTGTGCATGTTTTTAATCCAGGGTATAGTTTGTCAGTCTGGTGTTGAGCTTAAAAGGCCATTGCAGACCTTTTAATGATATTGATGTTCTTGCTGTGAAGAGGCAACTGAGCAGTGCTCTATTTGACACAGCACAAAGCTGTAGCATTAGAGTGGGGGAAAGGACAGATGGTACTTACTCATGAGCAATCAGGCACAGATTTTTCCTTGAAGAGAGAGAGAAACAATCTTTTCCTTAACACCTGATGTTGCCAGGCTCTTCTACCGAACAGCAGCGGGGCTGTAGTCCCGCTAACTGTTCCTCAGTAACAGATTGATGGAGTGGTCCTGCACTTCCTGAAGCACAGAAGGAGATTCAGAGATTTATGTTTCCTAGATGACTCATTCTTTGAGGGCTGAGCCTTAGTAAAAATTAAAGTCTATAAGAACCAGGGAATTAAGCATGTTGTGGAAGTTAAGATGCAGTTATTCCAACTAAAAGCCCTGCATTATTAATGTGTACTTTGCTGACAACATCACCATGTAACTTGCTGCATTCCCACTAGACTGAATACAAGGATGAATTTATTGACACTGACATCAGTGGGGTGCGGAATAGCTTTCAGGATCCATCTAGGATAATTCAGAGGGGCATCTAACCTCTTTGTGGGACAGTATAGGTCTTAAATACCTGTGTGATCAACCCTTTCTCTGGTTCCATCAGGTAAGCAAACTTTGGTAAGAGCAGCGGGCAAGCAAACCTTGATAAGAGCCTGCTTTTGACTCCATCAGAGCCCTCCATTTCAGCAATGGCAGATGGAAATTCAGAATTCTTGAATTTGGGTTGATTCAGCACAAATCTAAGTCTGAATCCATTGGCGTGAATAGAATATATGCCACCCAGCAGAACAGCCATGATCCAAAGTGCGGTATCACCAGGGGAGTATCAGGGAGGACAGGCTTTGACAGTGGTGACTGCCACATCGCATCTACCATCTCATGGAAATTGGTGTCATTGGTGATGATGTGCCTGCTACGGGAGCACACTCTTGGAAGGGTGGGGCACATCAATCTTCACTAAAATGTCCACACTCAGCAGCAGTTCATGACTACAAGAGATGCTTGTAGTCTACCCAGTGCAATGGACACTTTGCAAGCTGGGAAAAGAATACCAATGCAGTTATCAAAAGCAATGCTGGACACAAGGTGTTTTCTGCACTTGACCTAAGGTGCTGAAGTGACTACAGGTCTCTCTTTGCAGTTACTGTGCCTAATGCTGTTTGGAAAATCTCTGCACTGTGTTCCACTGTGTGGTATAGACAGGCACCTAGATGTTAGTGTCTCCCTTGTCTGAAACATGGGTGAGAATGATGGTCCTTCCACAGAACTGCTGTTTTCATGCAACTTAGTGTTGAGGTGCTATTAATTTTGAACACCGAAATGTTCCTAGCCTAGTACTGGGAAGCTACCTTGAACCCTATGGAAGGAAGTCTTAGATTACTGTTTGATGAATGCAGAATTTACAGTCTTATGGTAAAGTCATATCTTGCAGAGATTTTATGAGGTTATAAAAATCTCAGTATGAATTTGTGACAATACTCCCTACCAAGTTTATTCAGCTTCTTAAACACAGCTTACAACCAACCTACATTTCTAACTCCTCAACTGCACATGGCTTTGACACTCCTTTGACACTCAACCAATTCCTGAGAATTTCTTGAAGCTAAGGCCTAGGAGAGAGACCACTCTGCTGGGCAGCTCTGAGTTCCTAGGTGCTGTCTAGACGACAGATGGGGTCTATGCAAATCACAGGGAGATACAAGCTAAGATGAGTCGTCTAACAGCTAAAAGGCAGAGAGCAGAAGGGGAGAGACCGTCTTCATACACTGCCTAGTCTCTACAGCTGATTTTGTGAGTGAGCCTAATCCATTTGGGGGCAAAGCAGTCAGGTTAATTCACACTCCCTCCCTATTGTGGGTTAACTAATCTCTTTGACTTCAAATTGAAAGGGGAAAGAAATGTTCGTGCTCACTGTTTCAGCTGAGCAGCGGTAACCAGCAGTTTAGGGTTCGAGCAACAGCCCACAGCCAGACAGTTCTGGTAAAGCTGCAAGGGCTGTGCCTGTCCCAGAGCAAAAGTAACAACTGCAGTGCATATCTCAGTAATTACAACTTCACAAGAATGGCTGTATGTACTCTGGAGTTTATACAGTTGCTGTAAGAATTATTTAGAATAATTTTTTAGGAACCAGAAGTAATGGTGTGAATATGATAGTAAAATGCAGAATTAAATTACAGCCAAATACTGGCAGCAAGCTTTACTGCACCCACAGTTCCCTAAACCTTTATTCTTGTGACCTTTATTTCTGGCTATTTTTAGGATTCACAAATTTTTCTGAAATAGACAAGACAACACTAGGTGTGAAAGAGATGTTTCAGAATGATGGGCTATGTGACCTCTAGTTCTTAATAATCATGGAGACTTTAAGAGGTCTCTCAAGAGTTAAAAAATACACGATGAATATCCTGTAAATCTGCATGCTCCTAATGGTCATTGAAAGGAATAAAAATATAGTTTTTTGGTGCAGAAAAAAAAAAGAAGAAAAAAAGAAAAAAA